>JACXGJ010014366.1:0-14953 GCA_016801105.1 Esox niger | reverse complement strand
CCGCCAGCCAGCCCCGTCAGCCAGCCGCCAGCCAGCCCCGTCAGCCAACCCCACCAGCCAGCCCCGTCAGCCAGCCCCGTCAGCCAGCCCTGTCAGCCAGCCCTGTCAGCCAGCCCCTGTTTAATAATTTTTTCATGTTTTTTCCAAAATCCCCTTCTATCTATAACAGAGTATCTGACTGTTTTATGAGACTCGCATGTCTTTTCGACAGTCATAAACAGCAGGCAACCTTGAGGGAAACAATGTGCTAAGCAACCAACTCATCTCTCTGAATACTGACGGGCACCGCTGGGCCGCGCCCCTTGGAGGAACATCACAGTGTTCAGGGACGAAGGTAAAGGGAGCACTGGGTCCACGCCTTCCGTCGATCGTGCCGAGCCAAAACTAACTCTGTCACGTGTTTCACAAGCGTTGCGACGTAGCATTGGCACATTACAATGGAAGTAACACAAACAGCGTCTAGCAGCTCTGCATGGGTAGGCTTGGCTTAATTGATTGAACAGCGGTTACACAGGGTGAGGCCCATACATAACTGTCATGTTCCTGGCCCTGTCATGTGACAGCTTAAACTCCACCGCCCTGAACAACCACTGAGAACAGACACATAAACTCGGCTGAGGGCCCCGTGTTGACCGACCACAGCCTCATACCCGGCCTCCTCCAACCCTTCGCCCGGTTGCAGTCCTGGACAGCGGTAGGCTGGCGCTGATTAGCAGTGCTGCCCGGGTGCTTTGTGCTCCTCAGACGGGTGTGTGGTTGTGCTTTGTTCATAGCTCCGCCTCTCTTTGAAGTCCCTCATTCAGTTTATACGTTCAGAGATGTTCTGTCCTTTTTTCTGTCTTTTATTATCATTTTAAGGAAGGAGTGAGGGGATTTTAGCCCCTTGTGTTTTGATTGCATAGAGCTGCGGACTGAACCATGCAGATTACACAATATACATAATGTACCTAGAGTTTATTAAAGGGCTGGACGTCCAGAGTGCTGGGGTACTGGAAGCAGAGTTTGGTTTTAATCAGGCAGGACCACACCAGACTATACTTACCATCTCACAATCTGAGCTGATTGATCCACATCCCTGATTGATCCGAGCTCCCCAACACTTCAGGGGTTCTTCCCCTGGTGCTGGGGAACCACAGAAAGGGCTGGTTCGGTTCTACCTCAGCGCTTACACAACGAATCAAGCTTGATATGTTGAATGGCAACGTTGGATTGAGATTTGAGACGGCAGAGGCTGTGACCACTGCCTGATGATGGAAGTTACTTGTCTGTCGCAGTCCCTGTGTTGGTTACTTTATGTAAGCATGTGTGGGGGAACTGAGGGAGTAGAAACTGTTACTAGCAGAAAAGAAAAACAGAGAAGAGAGAGACATTGTCTGTGTGGAAGGAGGACAAGAACGAGAGATGGGGTCAGGGTTGGGGCCTGGTAGATCTGTTGCCTGGCTCAGTTGCCAGGGGCTACCAGTTGCTAACTGTGTGTGTGCATGTGTGCATGTGTTCTCTCTATGCAGATAAAGAATGCGGCAGCCAACGTTCTGAGGGAGACTTGGCTCATCTACAAACATACCAAACTGCAGAAGAAGATCGACCACTCCAGAGTGCGCAAACACCAAAGGAAGTTCCTACAGGCCATCCACCAGTGAGTGCAAACAAACACGTTATGTTTTGTACCCTGTGTGATTTACAGACTGGTCTGACTAAGTATCGTTATCAGAGACTTAGCCACCTACCCAACTTACATTTTAATATTTTTTGTTATTTTGTTATTTTTCAAAACTCAGTATGCTTAAACATAATCTCATCAGTTGGGAGTTAAACAAGTGCTGTAGAATTTACAACCCTGTTTCAAAAAAGGTTGGGATGATGCATAAAATGCATATAAAAATATAATGTAATAATGTGCAAATAATTTAATCCCTATTTTTATTGAAAAGAGTACAAAGAGAACATATCAAATGATGAAACTGAGAAATGTTAAAGTCTTGGGAAAAATATAAAAATACAAATATTTTGAATTTGATGCCAGTAACACGTATCCAAAAAGTTGGGGCAGGGCATGTGTATCACTGTGTTTTATCCTATCTGCTCTTAACAAAACTCTGTAAGTGTTTGGAAACTGAGGAGACCATCTGCTGTAGCTTCGAAAGGGAAATGTTTTTTCCATTCTGGGTTGATATAAGATTTCAGCTGCTCAACAGTTGGGGTCTAACCCTATTTTTGTTTCATAATGCGCCACATTTTTTCAATGGGTTACAGGTCTGGACTGCAGGCAAGACAGTTTAGCACCCAGAATATTTTACCACGGAGCCAAGCTGTTGTAATACGTGCAGAATGTGATTTGGCATTTTCTTGCTGAGATCAGGCCTTCCCTAAAAAAGACATCTGAGGGCCCGAAGATCACGGTCATTTGTGTTTCACCGTTTGATACTTTGTCTTTGTACTATTTTCTATTGAGTGTAGGGTTAAAATGCATGTATTTACATTCTGTTTTTGTTTCCATTTTAATAAGCATCTCAACTTTCTTGGGAACAAGGCTGTACAACATGAAATTCCAAAGTGGGGCAGGGCTTCCGCAGTTGTGCACTGCATTCATTCACTGACATACACCCAATTAACCCATGTGTGCTTTCCATCAGTCTGTACAGACCAGTAGTATTTGTACAATGGCAGAATGCCTAATGGTTTGAGCGCTGGACAGAAAGGTTATTGATTTGAATCCCAATGCTGACAAATGCCTTAACCAAATCCTGCTTACACCTCCCAAAAACCTGTGAAAAGCAACACTTGGATTATATGAGTGCTTAGTGAATTTCTTTATTGAGCTTAAGATTCATATATAGTATTTCAATAAACAATTCTGTAACAAAACAGATTAAAACAATTAGGCTATTAAGAGCCCCATAAATATAGTGAATGTGAAGCTAATTACATTAATAAAATATTATTTGTAAGATGTAATATTTATTGTTAATGAATTCAAGTCCGTCTTTATTACCTATTCCCTGCACAGTAGCAGTCAGCCAGCCACTAATAGCCAGACATTCCAATGTTATTTCCATCTATGCTCTGGTTACTTAGGCCTCCTCTCCTCCTTTCTTGTCCGTGCCTCCTCTCCTAGTTCTTCTCCGTGCCTCCTCTCCTCCTTTCTTCTCCGTGCCTCCTCTCCTAGTTCTTCCTGGGGCAGTGTAAGACTTGAGTGCAGCATGGCATGACAGGTGTTCTCCACATCTTCTGTTTTCCAGCTTCTCCACCTCTTTAAACCTCCCTTGACAAGGTCCCAATGGGAGGCAGCTGGACAGGGGTGGGGCTTGCCCTGTTAGTTGAACCCCAAAAGGTCCTAGAAGCTACATGGCTCATTGGCTTCTGCCGGGGTTCTGGGTGGCTTGGCGGCTTCTGCCGGGGTTCTGGGCGGCTTGTTGGCCTCTGTCAGGGCTCTGGGAAGCTTGGCCATTTTGGCAAGCTTCTGTGGCCTCTGCAGCCTCTCTGACCAACTCAACAGGGCCCACATGATGCCCCCATTTCTCTGGAGGCGTCGCTGGGGCTGGTCTTCTTTGCTAATCCTGCATCTTCCTGCCAGGAGCAGTTACACTGGACCAGAACCTACAGCATTTCAATTAGTTGAATCCTATTAAATGATGTTTATGTTAACTAACAAACTGTGAGACACTAGGATTTAGTGAGTTGTAGTTTTATTAAGCAAGTATTCAACAACATCAGCCGAGAAAACCTACGGCAGTTAAATTAGCTATTTAACCATTCATAAAACAACCTACATTTCAGTTGACTGCTTAACACTGGATTATAGTGCCATTTTCTCTGATATATCATGCAATATAAAGTATCTGTCTCTAGGCTGTGTACCGTAAAGGTGTAATACAGAGTGGAGCATTTTGATTTCATCTTTCTCTTGACACAATTTCTAAATGATGCATGTGAACATGGCCATAACGGAAGTAAATCCTTAATGAGTTAGAGTCCAGGAAAGCACAGGTCAACCCGGGTGTAGACAGCCGTATTTCTGGAGCTGCCGTTTTGTTTTAATGAACCCACATAAAAAAATAGGTGTGTTGAATTTGGTCTGTCAGTTTGGTCAGTTTGGTGACTAACTATCACACATTGTCTTCCAGGTTAGTTAATCATAATTATGCAGCCTTTGTTGTTCCATGGGATTGAGGGAACTGAACAGCACAAGTATCATTTTTACTGGTTGCAACCCTGTCCCCAATGGTATCATTCTAGTTGTCTCCTTTCTTGTCTGGTATATTCTGTGTAATTCTATAATCTGTTGCTATACATCTGATGTTAGTCTAACCAAGCAAATAACTGTGAACTGACTACCAGCAAAAGATGTCTGCCTGGACTCTGTTGTGGAAAAGTCAGCCATTTGTGTCTTTGTCACAGTGTGTGTGCGTGCGTGTGTGTGTGTGTGTGTACGTGTTTTTTTGCAGATTGCGTAGTGTGAAGATGGAACAGAGGAAACTGAGTGATCAGGCCAACACTCTGGTGGATCTCTCGAAGGTGACAAACTCACACACAAACACTAAACACTGTCTAATGCTGAAATCTGTAAACATACACAATATTGGATGGCATAGTTTCCTTTTGCCTTATTGACTGGCGTTATTCATGCTGTCAAGTCACAGGAGACCACACACACAGAACCAATACACACACACACACACTCAAAAGCTCCTGGGAGCAGGACACACAAACACACGCACACGTACTGTACCTTTGCCTCCCAAATATATCTCTGCATTCCGCTGTTTCCATGCTGACCCGTCTTTTTCTGTGGCTTTGCGTTTCCTAGCAACAAGTGTTAAAACAGGGATGACTGGGAGCAAGATGAGAAGAGAGAGGGGTGTTTTTCTGCTTGTGTGTTAGTGTGTGCATGTGTGCGTGCATGCATGAGACAGAGGGTGGGAAAGAGAGAGGGAGAGAACGAGAGACAGAGAATAGGAGAGGGAGAGATTGGGAGAAATAGAGAAATGGAGTGAGAGTGTGTGTGTGTGTGTGTGTGTGTGTCTACAGATCATTGCCTTTTGCCCGACATATTTTCACATTATTCGATCTCAATGGGCCACTCTGCTTTACCATGGTAACCCCATACTGATCGGTAATGGTGTTCTTTACTCTCTCTCGTCTCTTATTCCACCTTTACTATGCGATAACGCCCACATAGAGGGTTTCCCTTTCCAACACTTACTCCTCCTCCCTTCTCCCTCTCTGCTCCGTCTCTCTTACCTTTTCATGGCTTTCTCTCTGTGTCCCTCTCTTCTCCCTGCATCACCCTCTCTCCATAATAATTATAATAATAGTAATAATACATGGGATATGCAAAGACATTTCTCACACCCAAGTTGCTGGTATACTTTTTTCATATTTATAGTAAATTAACATTTAAATGAAGAAATAATGTATGCAATTTTAACCACTGAAAACTGTCAGCAGATAACAATAAAAAGTGTCTCGATAAACTTTTGCAAGCTTTATTGGCATGAAATATCCGATATTGCTTAAGCAGGACGCTACAACCCAATGATAACTATAAACTAAAATATATCATTTATAATATACAAGTGGTATAATATTATATTAAATTCATTAATAATTTGAAGAATTCAGAGACCCTGTATGTCACCGCCCAACGGTAATAGTGGGAATCCAGCAGTGCCCAGGTCCCCCTGAGGGAAGGGCAATTTGGTGCAACGCCACCCAGGGTGGAGGGGTTGGATGTCAGACAAGGCTGTTTTGTCTCATTCTACTGTGGTGACTCTTTGTGGTCTGTCTAATGCCTGCAAGTGGTTGTTGCCTGGGAAATGTTCGTTTCCCCCTGGCACTTAAGTGCTCGCAAATCTTTGCTGGTTGAGCGAGCAGCTTGATAGGAAGGAGAGCGGCTGGGTGATATGTGCATCAGAGGACACGGCTTCATTTTTGTCTCCCCCGACCCAGGTGGTGACAAGACCATAATCACAAATTGGACATCAGGAAATTGGGAGGGGAGAAAAATGGGGTAAAAATAAAAATGAAGCACATAGTGTACTATTCTATTCATTGTCGATCGTTCCTCAATAAACAGAGCAGGTGAAGATGTTTGAAACTGGTGAATTTAAAACGAATATCCTAATTAAGTGACATTTAAATTCAAATTGACCCAAACCATGCAAATCTCCCTTTCTTCCTGTGTTTGCTGGTATGCATTTGTGTGTGTGTGTGTGTGTTTGTGTGCGGGTGTGTGTGTGTGTGTGTGCGTGCGTGCGTGTGTACAGATGCAGAGTGTGATGTATGAACTGATGTCAGAGCTGAATGACCGCAGTGAGGACCTGGAGCGACAAATGCTGTCTCTGGAGACGCGGGTGGAGCAACTGACCGCCGGCTTCACTGCCCTGCCTGCCCACCTGTCCGCCACTCTCTCCGCACAGCACACAACACTGCTCCATCTACTCCGGGAGAGGGATGCCAGGGACGGCCGAGGAGGTGGAGGGGGAACTTCCCTGGTACCTGTTTCTCAGCTGGCCCCTGCCCACGCCCTGACCCCAAGCCCAATGCTGGCACCAGAGCCACAGCAGTCTTCACAGCCACAGCATCCCACGGACGGAACCGTAGAGGGCAGCACCAGTCCCAATACTAGCACTTCTAGTTGTTGAAGAAAAGGAGGAAAGGCTACAGGAGAGGAAACGTGAGAGGAAAAGGGTGCAGGGAGTGGAGGAGGATATAGAGGGCGCGTAGGAATCAGGGATGAGGCAGGGTGATTGGATTTGGGACGAGGCTACGGGGTCAACTCCAATCCTAGCTCCCGCAACTGATGTAGAGGGGATGAAGGATGGGAGTGGGTGAGGGAGGGCCGTCAGAAGCCCAACACTAGCTCATCATGCTTCTAAGGAGGGTTGGGAGGAGAGGGGAGGCAAAAAAGGAGATGATGACAGGATAAGGAAGAGAGGAGGGGGGTAGTCGGGGTAAGGCGAGAAATGCAAGAGGGAGGAACAGAGAGGAGCGGATGTGGGTGGGAAGGAAGTAAGAGAAAGGATGGACGTACAGTTGGTGAAGATGAGGGTTTGGAGACTTAAGAGGGAAGAGAGGTCGAGAAAGGGAAGGATAAGAGAGAAGGGGATGAATGGGAAGAGAGATAATGAGGAATAATTACAGCAACACGGTCCCAATGGAACCCACTTTAATTACAGGACAAAATGTCTCTTCCTTTTTCATCCTCTCTCTTATGCATCCCCCTTTCTCTCCTTTCATCGTAATCTCTCTCTCGATCCCTCCATCAGGAATTATTAATGACAATGACTTTTTATCCTTACGATGTATTTTCTATCTAATTGCTAATTGTGTGAAAACGAGCGACCCTTTAATGAACCATGTAATCAGTATGACCATAATACAGTACATACTGTACACACGCAACATAATATACACACACACAAAATACACAGCACGCACACACACAAAATATCCTCCAAAATACAAATAAAACAATGCACGACTGGATCATTTGAAAACAATACTATAGCCTATAACTGCCAAGTCCAACTGAAAACATACTGCCAGGCATTTAACACAGTACACAAAGAGCGCAGACAGGTGCAAAGGAAACACTACTGCCATATTTCCTTATGCCCACACGTTCCCCAAAACAACTCAGTTTTCATGAATGTACATTTTCAACCACATGCACACAGTTTGCACAGGGGCACACACATGCACACGCACACAGACACACAGACACACAGACACACACACACAATCTACCAAAGTGCTCTCTCTCAAATGGACTACAAAAGAGAGACAGGGGAGACTGTCACAGGGGAGAGGAGATGGGAGTGCGGTTTCAGATCTCTTGACAATGTTTCTGAAGAATAACTGAAAATCTGGACGTGGACTAGTAAGTAGTAAGTGCACTTTTCACGGCCAGATATGAGATGGACTGCCATAGACAGGGACGGAAAGATACAGGCCATGGCAAGAGAGAAATGGTTGCTTACAAAACGTAACCCGATAGACGGAGAGAGTATATATCTGAAAATAATGATTATGATGTAATGGAATAAGAGACTATTTTACTTCTGTAAGCCCTTTCTACGGAGACCATTTTGAAAACTGTCTTATAGCGACATTCTGTGGCCGGATTGCCTAATTACACCTGCTTGGAATATTGTACAGTATGCTATTACTGAAACTTAGCTTTGAATTGCTCAGTCTTTTCTACCATTACGATTTAAGGCAGTTATAGCTGATGTCTATTATTACTATATTATGGTATTCATCTCTTTCGTCCTGACAATTAAGATAGATGTATTAATAATAAACTGTAATAATAAATTATGGACGTGGGGAGGTGTGTTTGAGGTTGAAATTATTTTGTAATTTTATTTTAACAGAGAGACTTAATAAAGTATATATCTATATAACATCAATTCATTATTTCTTGACAGTTTTTGCTTACCTACCATTGTACACGCAACCTGGAGCATGGGATCTACTGTGCCTGAAACTCGCAAACAAAAACACATTTGGAATGGCAATATCATTCTTGACAACAATAAGTTTATTTGCCTCTGTTATGAATTTCTGAATATGTCATTGGTTAAACCTCGCACACGTGAATTTGTCTTCTGAGGAGTGGGGAATGTGTTGTATATCATGTCGGTAAAATGTTTGTCGATTTGGCTTCATGGTGATAAAAAGCCATGACGTCAATATTCTGTCTAACGTGAACCAGGTCGTAGTTTCGCGGACGCTGTTTTTTTTTACATCTGAGATCAAAAATCAACAATTTTAATTACATCTATTTCAGTGGGCGCTCTGCTACCTGCGCTGAATAGGAATATTACTAAATTACCTTTAAACTGGCGATTTTATCTGTTAAATTATTCATTAAATTCGTTAATTTATAAATAGAACTCTTACGACCAAGTACAGTATGGGTGTTGTACTTTTTACGATTACAGTAGCTAGATAGCTGTTAACGGTATGGTAGCTAGCTAAATCTACGACTTGACCTAGGTAGCTAGCTAACTAATAACGAAGGGAGTACATGTACAGTAGTCAAAATGTTTTGATCAATAATGGCCCTTTTAAATGTTAAAGTATTATGTAAGCTATTTATTTTTATTGTAACGATTATTGCTTGGAGTCAGTCAACAAGACTAAATGTTCCTAAGTTACTTTTGCCCAGCTCAAATCATAATCATATCAACTTCACGTTGATCTCGGAAAAGGGATGCTATAAATGGTGAGTGACAGTGAATGAAAACATCTGCCAATTTCAATAAGATGCCTCATAGTACTACAAGCAACTAGAATAATAGAGTAACAGCTGTGTGTGTTTGTGATATACACAGGGTGTCCTCTCAACCTCAGACAGTCAGCATTTGGCCCCTTTCTTTGTCAGTGCCACCCTCCACCTTGTCTCCAACCGCCTGTAGCCAGCAGGCCCTGGTGTCTGCCCTACCTCAGTCTGCTCTTCTGCAAACTAGTCAAGTGGCCAGCATCATACAGGGTGAAGACTCTGGTAAGGGGTGTATGAGTGCCTATCTGACCAGATATCAGGTGCACAACCGTCATTGAAAAGGCAGAACTGAATGAGAGAGTGTGTAGGGTATACAGTGGCTAGAGAAAGTCTACACACCCCTGTTAGAATGCCAGGTTTCAGTGATGTAAAAGAATGAGACAAAGATAAATCATGTCAGAACCGTTTCCCCTCATAACGTGACTTACAATGTGAACAATTTAATTGAAAAACAAACAGAAATCTTCAAGGGGGAAAAATAAAAACCTTATAAGAACCTGGTTGCATAAGTGTGCTCACTTATAACTGGGGATGTGGCTGTGTTCAGAATTAACCAATCATATTTAAACTCATGTTAAATAGTCATTACACACCTGCCATCATTTTAAGATATCAGTCAGGAGTGGTACAAAATAATTTCCAAAGCATTAGATATACCATGGAGCACAGTGAAGACAGTCATCATTAAGTGGAGAACATATGGCACAACAGAGACATTACCAAGAACTGGATGTCTCTCCAAAATGTATGAAAAGACGAGAAGAAAACTGGTCAGGGAGGCTTCCAAGAGGCCTATAGCAACATTAAAGACGCTGCAAGAATTTCTGGCAAGTACTGGCTGTGTGCTACATGTGACAACAATCTCTTGTATTCTTCATATGAATGGGCTATGGGGTTGGGTGGCAAAACGGATGCTTTTTCTTACAAAAACATCCAAGTCCGGCTGAAGTTTGCAAAAACAAACATCAAGTCTCCCAAAAGCATGTGGGAAAATGTGCTATGGTCTGATGAAACCAAGGTTGAACTTTTAGGCCATAATTCCAAAAGGTATGTTTGGCGCAAAAACAACACTGTACATCACCCAAAGAACACCATACCCACAGTGAAGCATGGTGATGGCAGCATCATGCTGTGGGGCTGTTTTTCTTTAGCTGGAACCAGAGCCTTAGTCAGGGTTGAGGGAATTATGAACAGTTCCAAATACCAGGCAGTTTTGGCACAAAAGCTTCAGGCGTTCATTAGAAAGCTGTAGATGAAGAGGAAGTTCACCTTTCAGCACAACGACAACCCAAAGCACATATCCAAATCCACAAAAGCAGGGGGTCACCAGAAGAAGATTAATGTTTTGGAATGGCCCAGCCAGAGCCCAGACCGGTATCCAATTGAACATTTGTGGGGTGATCTGAAGAGAGCTGTGCAACTGGAGATGTCCTCGCAATCTGACAGATTTGGAGCACTTTTGCAAAGAAGAGTGGGTAAATATTGCCACACCAAAATGTGCCATGCTAATAGACTCCTACCCAAAAAGACTGAGAGTTGTAAGAAAATCAAAAGGTGCTTCAACTAAATATTAGTTGAAGGGTGTGCACACTCATTCAACCAGGTTATTGTGAGTTTTTTATTTTTCCCCCTCAAAGATTTCACTTTGTTTTCAATTGAATTGTTCACGTTATAGGGCACAATTAAGGTGGAAAAAGTCCTGACATGATTTATCTTTTTCTCATTTTTTATTCATCACAAACACTTGGCATTTTAATAGGGGTGTGTAGATTTTTTATATCCACTGTAACTTTAAAGAACCCTCAACATCTTTCAGTGACGGGCCACACCCTGCGCTGTGATGTCATCATTGACCAAATCAAGCAGATTCAAATTGTCACAACAACTCGTCAATTGTTTACTGAGGACCCGCCCGTTGAACTGGTCATCATGGCACTGGACTCACGAGGTACCCACCTTTACATTGATATTTAACCCACCACACACCTATAACTATACAGAAGTCAGTATATAGGCCAGGGATTTCTGCTTTAATCCTTCCATTAGAATGAGTTAAGGGTATAAGCCCACATTTCTCTCACACATCTAAATGTGCCACAAGAATCCAGAGCAAATAAAAAAGGGAGTAAAAAAAGGACTATTTAATTGTTAACAGTTTTTGTCTGCCTGGCCGTGGTAAAAACAAACATCCAATTATCCATCATCCGCCTCAGTGCTTACTACAAGTGTTCTTGAAAGTCTGGTGAAAATTCCTGCATTTGGACATTAACGCGACTTCAATCCAGCATAATTTGTCCTCATTTACTACATTGTTGAATAGTGCAGAAGATAATTCAAACACTGTAATTGTTATTTTTGTCAAGGCCATGAAAGTAGGCCGCTACATTATCATCCACCTACAGCCCTAGAGGCATTCCCTATGCTCTGCATTTTGTCAACCTAAAAACATGTCCAATCATCTTTAAAACATGTCCAATCATCTTTAAAACATGTCATATTATCATAAAAACATGTCCACTTTAAAACATGTCAAATTTTCTTTCAAACATATCCACATATCTTAAAAACAGGTCAGAATTTCTTTCAAACGTGTCCAAATATCTTTAAAAGATGATTTAGAAACATATCCTAATATCTTAAAATCATATCCTAATATCTTAAAATCATGTCCTATTATCTTTAAAACATGTCCATTCATCTTTAAAATATGTCCAATTATCTTTCAAACATATCCAAATATCTTAATAACGGGTCCAATTATCTTTAAATCGTAATGTAGAAACATGTCCTAGTATCTTAACGTCATGTCCTAGTATTTTTAAAACAGGTCCTAGGGTAGTCTCTGCCTCTCTGGGTCTATGACTGTAAGAAAGACTGACAGACAGAGAATCAGACCGACATGGTGGGTCTACTGTAACTTCTGGCATCTGTCTCCCTGTGGAAGTCATTATCACCTTGTCATCATTTCTCTCTCAGGCAACACATTCAGTAGTTTGGCAGGTCTACAGTTTGAGTGGAAGCTAGCGAAGGGCTCGGAGACAGCAGAGATTGTTAGGTGAGAGAGGGAACTAATGAGGTGAGAGAGGCAAAAAAATGAATGAGAAGATAAAGCATCCAAGAAGGTGACAGAGGAGAGTGACACCCATAGTCAACAGAGAACAGTCTTTCCGGTGTCATCTAGTAATATTAATGTAGTTATTATGTTACCTCGTGTGTTTGTATAAATTTTTTTGTAGGTTTGTTCGTTTCTCAGAGGCTGGCTACTCCCCGCTTCATCACATCCTGTCCCTAGAGGAAGCGGGTCAGATGGGGGACAGGGTGTTACTGGAGGGCGTTCGTAGTGGAGCGACATGGGTCCGGGTCTCACTCGCACATCCAGAGTACAAGGTAGGGAGGGAGGGATATGTGTGCATTATTAAGGTCGTGTTGATGAAAGGGATAGATGGATATGTGGATATACAGACAACTAAATGGATGTATGGCGCAATCGATTTTCCCATGTTGTGATTATTTTCCCATGGTTTGACCGTTTTTATTTACCTGTCTCTTGTGTGTTCCTAGTGGCTGAAGCCAGCCTCTGTGAGCCTGGTAGTGACAGACAGACTTTACCTTAGCCCCTCCCATGACACCTACCTGCTGTTAGGCTCCGCCTTGTCCTATGGAGTATGGAGAAATGTGCACGACAAACAGACGAGTGAGTCCCTGATGTAGACGGGTGCCTTGTGTGCCTGAGACGTGGTATGCGTCAGCCAACATTTTTGTGCCGCTGTAACAGCTTCTCTCTGACCACCCCGCGCTGGGCTCGACCCTTCTCTGTCTGAAGAGGTGGCGCTGGGTGAGGGCCAGTATCAGCTGTCAGTTGAGAACGACTTGGACGGAGAGGAGCCAGACGATGTCGTCACGGTGGACCAGGACACTGGGACGGTCACCGCCGTAGGACTGGGCCGCACCACGTTGTCCGTCACACACCCAGGTATCCTTCCGCCATGGGAGAGCCTTGCCTGTTCACGGCAACATGTTTGTTTGTAGTTGAGCGCAACGTTGTTGTATTGTGGGCCCTGTGTGTGGGGTTCATCATCATTCCCTGTACCCAGGCCTCGCCAAGGACTCTACATCCCATCTGCCCCGCTGCTCTGTGTTTGTGGTAGAGCCCAGCTACCTGAGTAAGTTAGAGTGTGTGTGTGTGTGTGTGTGTGTGTTAACCAGCTAGTAGGCTCCGACACTAAATGAAATATTCCTTCAAAATGCTAACTAGCTAGCTACTGTAGTGACATTATTTTATCCCTACAAGTTAGACCAAGTCAAGTAAGCCAGTGGCTACCTTGCCAGGACATTCTAATTGGCTTAAGATGGCCACATACAGTATGAAGCTTTGTTCCACCAGACCTTTTGTGCATTAGGATCAAAGTGTATGGGAACAATATGGGATATTGCATATGTTTAGCGCTAGGTGTGGTGGAGGAGAAGGACAGGTGGGTGTTGGAGAGTGATCGTCAGTACCAGGTGACCATTCGGGTTCACGACCAGGCGGGACATACAGCACATCTTGCTAAGGTAACATTACAATGACATGTGTTACTGTTACCCTACCTTACAATAACCTTTACAGTCTGATGTTACTGTTACCCTACCTTTAAATAACCTTTACAGTCTGATGTTACTGTTACCCAACTTTACAACAACCTTTACATTCTGATGTTACTGTTACCTTACCTTACAATAACCTTTACAGTCTGAAGTTACTGTTGGATGGTTTAAATTTCCACTATTAAAACATCTTATGTGTATTTGAACACATTCTTATGTAACAAGTGCAGGAACATTCCATGTTTCTTAAGTTTGACCTATCGGTGAAGGTCTGCCTCACATTAAAGAGTGGGAAAGCGAGTTTGTGGGTGTTTTCTTTTATGATTTATTTCGCTGTGAGCTAGCAATGTCCCATCACTGAATAACAGTCAGCAGAGTTCATGTTGGATGAAAGCAGACTTGCACCTCTTTCATTCAGATGATATTCCACACGTTTAAAACTTCTGGTTTCTTCCAAAACCTGGGAAATTTATCAAGAAAGGGATTTATTTTTTATCTACAGTAATTTCTACCCAGGCAAGTAGAGACAATTTGCAAAGGGAATTTTTCTCTTTTAGCAGTGGGTGGATGGGAACCTGAGACGACAGGAAGCCTGGCAGTATGTTCTCAAAGAGATGTTTGAAGTTATCCTAGAGTGTCTCTGATTTACTCCACATGAAAACATTCGATCCAGTGTGAATGACAACTCTTTCTGTGTCAGGGAGTTGCTTTTTGATGACTGGAAACAATTCCAGTAAATCAATTGCATGTGGTTAATTTATTTTCATACTGGTTTTAATTAACCATATCTCATGTATAAAATGTAAAACAATTACAAATCTGTCCCCTGTAAGAATCTGAAGAGCACTGGCCTACCCTATGTTGGACTGTATTAATAACCTACTCTCTTCCTGTCCTCTCTAACCCCTCCCTATCTCTGGTAGAATGTGGTGATGACCATTGAGCTCTCGGATTGGCTGTTCAATGTCTTGGAAACCTCCGCTAACAGTTCCTATTATGTAGTGGAAACACTGGGCGCTGGCCGCACTACTATACGAGCTGCCCTGTTCACCGTCCTTACTGAGGTACACACTCATC
>JACXGJ010014365.1:0-14955 GCA_016801105.1 Esox niger | reverse complement strand
GCCCTGGTGTAAGGAAGGGCACGACATCGGGTGCCATCTGCCCTGGTGTAAGGAAGGGCACGACATGAGACCGCGATTGGGTTCATTTGATCACTTACGGAAACACAGAATACTGTCATTTTGCCGCGGCAAAGGCTCCTTGCACTGAAACCCAGCTGTGCATTCGTTTACAGTTCCGTGTCAGTAAACTATTCCAAACAGGAGGCTTTTAACGGGTGAAAAAGGGAGGCAATTTTCAAATCACCCTAAAAAAAAGACCACAGGGGAGAAGGGGACAGGGAGAGAACGACGAAGGGGGGTGGGTGGGGGTGGCTTTCTGCTGCAGCAACAAATATGCCTGCACAATGCACATCTTTCTCGCTTTGGCTGCTTCGTCAGCGAACGGCTATAGAAATATTTTGGCAGCCTGCTCTTTGTTTTCATTTTCACAAAAGGTGGAGGGAGAGCGAGAGGTGGGGGTGGGCGCTGGTGGGGGGGACGCAGGAGTTGTAGGGTGCAGAGGAGGGGAGAAAGAGGGAAGAGAGAGAGAGTTATAGAAAGGGAGAGAGGAGAGCAAGAGAGACAGAGAGAGGAGCAGGGAGAGAGAGGTGCAGGGGGAGAGAGGAGCAGGCAGAGAGAGGTGCAGGGGGAGAGAGGAGCAGGCAGAGAGAGGTGCAGGGGTGAGAGGAGCAGGGAGAGAGAGGTGCAGGGGGAGAGAGGAGCAGGGAGAGAGAGGTGCAGGGGGAGAGAGGAGCAGGGAGAGAGAGGTGCAGGGGGAGAGAGGTGCCGGGGGAGAGAGGTGCAGGGGGAGAGAGGTGCAGGGGGAGAGAGGTGCCGGGGGAGAGAGGAGCAGGGGGAGAGGCGGAAGGGGTAGGGGGGAGCAGGGTTTTCAGTCTGCCACTCTCCGTCCCAGACCCAATCTAAACAGCGGGAGGAAGCTGTAAATCAAACTAATGCAACGACCTGGTAATTCGGAGCAGCAGGGCCGTGGCGACGGGCATATAGGGGGACCCCAAAACGGCGGGAGTTAACCAAAACTGCGGCGGCACACGCTTTAATCAGCGCCAAAGATCCGATAACACTGCCTCCCCCAATCAGAGTAGCTTCCTGTCAGTCACACAAGACTGATTTGGACCAATCAGGCGCGCTGACACACTGACATTGCTGAGGCTGGTTTGCGGTCAGCGAATTACCTATCTCGTTTAGTAAGGGCTGAAAAAAAGAGAAAATATTAACTTGAGCCCCTATAATTCTGGCATGCATCCGAAATGGGACCCTATTCCCTCCACTGTAAATGGAATTGGGTTTCAGTTGGGACCGCCCACTGTTCTCCTTTCCATGAGACAGGAACGGGCTGATGGATACATCAGGAATGTGACATCATAATCAGAGCACAAAGTCTACAATGTCTCATTAGAAACATGTGGATGTACAGATGGGCGAAGAGAGTTGTCGGAGGCTGTGCTTGCGCGTGCGTGCGAGCGTGTGTGTGCGTGCTTCTCCTCCTGTACCTAACTGGATGGTTTTCAATTGCAATGCCTTTGTTATTAATCTCGTAAATGCCAGACCTTTTCGTCTTAAAATGAGAACAAGATTCTGTAACGTTTTGGTTGCTGCAAATCTAGAAATCACAGCCACTTTGTTGGCTTTCAGACACTGTGTTAATTACAACACCACACTGGGGACTGGCGTCAGATCAGTGCCACAACTGAATGACTCAAAACATGCAATGCACAAAAAAAGCAGGAAGAAACATGGCATTTCAACTGAAACTATTTTCAACTAGTATAAATGGAAAACAGGCAGGCCCAATTTAAAATAAGACATTGCCAGAGGGCGACTTCTGCACGATGGATTTAGCGTAGCGGGTTGCGTAGGGAAAGGTGGAGATAGCAATGCCATTTACTACAGTGAGTAAGAAAATAAAATGTAAATGGGATTCACTTCATCACCAGGCCTTTCAAACGGGCCCTCCAACTCACCATCCATGCGGCTCTATTCTTTGAAGATGTTAGTGCTGGGATCCACGCAGGCAGGCCAAGCCAAGCTGGGGAGGGAGGGAGCTGGGGAGGGAGGCAGCGTATTGGACCGGCTTGCTGGCGGAGGTACACCCACTCTGCATGCGTAACCAACGAAGCACTTGGCAGCCTCAGTGATACAACCGGGCCAATCAATAAAACCTTGTTACACTAATTGCGAGATTATAATCTCCTTTAGGTACTTCGGCTGCATATCCAAACAGTCACTCCATTAAGAGAATGATTCCAGCTATGGTCTCTCCCTCTCTCTCTCTCGCTCTCTTTCTCAAACGTCTATTATGCTAAATTAATTAATGGTCGAAATGCATATAAAGGGAGTATAGCTAAAGTTACTTGGTCATTTCGGCACAGAGTCCCTTTAACTATTCACCCAGTCACAGCATCCAATATAGCAAGACATTAAAGGTAATTTTGTAACTAAGCCCTAACTAGCATAAGCACAATGGATGGAATGTATGTGGTATCTACTAGCACGTCCAGACAGTGTGCTCACGCGAGTTAGTGACGGCCATCAAATGGCACAAATGGTATCCAAAAGTGAATCTTCCTCTGGGGATTGTCAAAACCCTGTAAAGTTAAAATGGTGGAAGCACACATTTTTAAATGCCCACTACTTCATTTGAGAGAGGATTTTATAGGCTACCATTGGAAAGTCATGGTTTTATATACAGTATCATTTAGTCTACAGGTGTAGCTGTGCAGGTTTATATACAGTATCATTTAGTCTACAAGTGTAGCTGGGTGGGTTAATATACATTATCATTTAGTCTACAGGTGTAGCTGGGTGGGTTTGTATACAGTATCATTTAGCCTACGGGCGTAGTTGGGTGGGTTAATATAAAGTATTATTTAGTCTACAGGTGTAGCTGGGTGGGTTTATACACAGTATAATTTAGTCTAGAGGTGTAGTTGGATGGGTTTGTATACAGTATGATTTAGTCTACAGGTGTAGCTGGGTGGGTTAATATAAAGTATTATTTAGCCTACAGGTGTAGCTGGGTGGGTTTATACACAGTATCATTTAGTCTAGAGGTGTAGTTGGATGGGTTTGTATACAGTAGGATTTAGTCTACAGGTGTAGCTGGGGGATGATATATAGGCTACAGGTGTACCTGAGAAGGTTTAAAACTTTAGTTGGGTTCTAGCCTAACTGGATTCTGTTCCTTACTTAGTATACTGTACTGGGACCAGAGGTCCTGGTGGCACACACTCAATGTTGTCTGCCTGGGGCTGTATCGATTGGTCACTGGGAGACACCCGAGCAAAGGGACACTCTATGCTGGTGACTCTTTTGTACACTGTTGCCACGACGACCGGGAATGACCCCAGGCAGACAAAGGGCTTGTTGAGGCCAGGCCAGAGGCGCGACCTTGTCTTTAATCAGACAGAAACAGGGAAAGGAGATAGATTATGACAGAGAGAGGTGAAGAGAAAGAAACAGGCAGAGATAACTGAGAAAAGAGAGAACCAAAATGCAGAGATAGCTGAGAACAACAGAATTAAAGAGAGACAGAGAGAGCTTGCAAAAATAGCAATAGACAGAGATACCTGGGAGAGATAGCAATCAAGATCAAGACAGCGAGAGACTTATTTTCTTGAATAATTGTTCTGCTGTCCCGTTGAAAACCTTGATGTTTATTATTATTAGTACTTTAATAATGTTATATTTTAAAGAAAACCTGTTTCAAAACTACATCTTGTGCCAACAAAGCACATTGTATTGAATGCAACCGAAAACAGAGAGCGAGTGAGAAAACAGGGAGAGAGCGAGCCATGCTCTCAGAGAACCGGGGTCAGGTGGAAGATCATGTAAGCAGTGGACATGATGGTAGATCTGACCCCATTTCCTTATGATTCATCTGACAATAGAAATGAAACTGCCACCACATTTAGTGGAGATCACAGGGTACGATTAGCCAGAGATACTGTATTGTCTTTACAGTGAGCTGCTGATGTAGACACTTTCAGACAGTTTGGAGGCGTCAGGTTCTTTTCGCCCTAAAACCACTGACCCAAATGCATTTCAAAGCAGTAGGAGGGTTAAAAGGTAAAAAAAATGCCGAAATGCTCACAACATATAGAAATGGAGACGGTGAAGCCATAACGGGAGAGGATTCAATATTTTTATAAGGTGTCAATTTTTTTGGGGTGTGCTAATATGGTATTTGTTAATAAGGTATATGGGAGTGTGTGCCCCGCTAAATGCTCCCTGTAGGCACCCCCAAAGGTTCCCCAGAGTTTAGCTGTCAGACTGAACGAGAGGCGAAAACTGGTCATGCAGGGAATGGAGGAAGGCAGATGTCAAAAATGAGCAGACCTTGAGTAAACAAAGTACAAGACAAGAGCAAAGCTAACTCCCCTCTCAGCCCGCTAAGGCTGGCCACCTTCCACTCTCTGGCTCCTTACTCCACTTTCCTCCCCCCGCTTTACCATTCGCCAGTCTGTCTTCTCTCTCTCACCTCCCCTCTCCCTCACTCATCCTCCTTTCAACACAGGTTGTTTTAGGTAATGTATAGCGCGGTGCAATAGTCTTGGGCACTGAAAGTCGAACTGAAGTCATTTATTTGGATAGTAAGTGTGTATTTATAAAAACATAATACATATAATATATATATATATATATATATATATATATATATATATATATATATATACACCCCCTTTTTTTAGACACTTTCCCTGTTTTTTGTCCATTAAAATAACATGAAATTGATCAGAAATACAGAGCAGACATTGTTAATGTTGTAAATGACTACGTGAGCTGGAACAGCTGATTTTCAGTGGAATGTCTTGGCGTACTATCAGGCCAAATATCAGCAACCATCAGCCCTGGGTTCCAATGGCACCTTGTGTTTCCAATGGCACCTCAAGTTTATCACTTTAAAAGGCTAATTGATCATTAGAAAACCACAGCTGAAAACTGTTGTGCTGATTAAAGAAGCAATACAACAAGCCTTCTTTAGACTAGTTCAGTATCTGGAACATCAGCAATTTTGGGTTTGATTACAGGCTCAAAATCTCCAGACACAAATAACTTTCTTCTGAAACTCGTCAGTCGATGCTTGTTCTGAGAAATTAAGTCTATTCCATGTGAGAAACTGATAAAAAAATATGTAGAATTCTCCCAACGCTGTGTACTTCTCCCTTCGCAGAACAGCGACAACTGCCTCTAACCAGAATAGAAAGAGGGAGGCCCTGATGCAGAACTGAACAAGGGAACAAATACATTAGAGAATCAAGTTTAAGAAGCAGACGCCTCACAGGTCCTCAATTGGCAGCTTCATTAAATTAGGTTTAAACTATGCAAGAACCACAGTATGAGGGAAGAAGCAATCAGATGGTAATCTGTCTATTGCCAGCACAGTCACCACATCTCAACCCAAATGAGTTGTTGTGGGAGCAGCCTGACTTTATGGTATGTAAGAAGTTCCCATCAAGCCAGTCCAACTTGAGGGAGGACAAGACAAAAGGTCTGCAAGGCTGTAATTGCTGCAAAGGGAGGATTCTTTAATGAAAGCACATTTTGAAGGACACAATTAATATTTCATTTAAAAGTCATTATTTCTAACCTTGTCAATTAATATATGTCCTATTCATGTTGCTATATTTCCTATTCACACTCATTTCAGGTATGTTTTCATGGACATATCTAAGTGATCTCAAACCTTTGAAAGGTAGATTATATACTTTTTTAGATTAAAACACTTACTACCTAAAGAAATAGACTTAGTTCCGCTTTGAGATACCTAAGTAATTTGCACAGTACTGTATGTCACAAAGATATAGGAAGACGATCACTGACTAATTCTGATGACCAGAAATTATAAAACATGAAAAAAACACTTCTGAAGTCCACAATTAAAATGGAACCAACTAATCAAATTTTGTTCAATGTCATCCATTTTTATGATATGTAACTTGCATTTTATTAGTGTGATTTGTTCTATATGCACTGAGTTTAAGAACCTGAATATTATAATTTACTAAAATAACATAATGTACGCATTCAATTCTATCAGTCAGCATGGACAAGAGTCACTGCTAACTTACAGAACTGTGACACAGTCAGTTTAAAAAAATGTTCTCACAACCCTGCTACCCTACAAATATCCCCTGAATTAAACACCTCGACTGAAATAGCCCCAACCAAAACACCCGACCAGCATGAAAATATCCCCAACTGAAATATCTGAACTCCTCCTCTAAACGCGAGAACACAAGTTCAGAGTGACGGCACAGCGATACGTTTGGCCCGTCCAAATGATTGCAATTGACAAGGACAAGTGCTTCCCGCTGCATAGCACGACGGCAGGGCTTACGACGGAACTCCCCAAATCCCCCGGCTCAAACGCAGACATATGGCAAGCCGCGAGTTCTCGAGCAGCTGTGGTACCACGCGGCACAGACGCGTTCAGTCATACCCAGTTAGAACCCTCTTTGAATACATGTTCACGGCCATGTTCTCGTACACCTCATTGTAAGGGTGTCGGACCCGCCCTCTTCAGATCCGGGACTCCACCGCGATACCAGTTTTGGTTTTCAAGCTTCTATTAAATCAGAAACCGATTCAGACCTTGATCACCTTCAGGCTGGTTGAGAGTCGCCATGCCACAGCGTGTCCGAGACAGATGCAGAAGTCCGCGATTCGCTTATGTCCAGGAGAGGAAATGCGAAAAGGTTCTATGAAGTGTGGTTATCTAACACAAGTGTCTCGGACCTTCTCTAGTATGAGACGCTACCTAGAAGAAAATTAAAGATTTCCTCAGCTACCCATTCTTCTCTAGCTTTCACGTTAATCTCTTCGCCTTCCCTGTGCAACTTCTCTATGTTCTCACTGTAAAAGAGAAACCACTGAACTACATTTGACAATATACATAACAGCAACAAGGGCACGATAAAAAAACTCTAAAAATATAGTTTATACCTACATCCTTCTAATGTTGTAATCTAGTTTTTTTCCCTACTGGTTTTAGATTTTTTTAAATATAAATTTCACTTCTGAAAAATTACTCTTTGCAGGTCTAGAAGAAAAGAGCAACATTCAGATTGTTTCATGTAATAGTGGATTAATGTCTGTGTGTCTTTGATTAGACAGCAGGCTGTGGTCTAATGATACTCTGACTGGATGTGGTGAAACATGTGGAAATTGTACTGTTTGGCAAAGCAAATCGTGAGTGGATTGCGTGGTTCTGGTGGCCAGTGATCGACCTGTTGGAGAACCCTAAAAAATCAACACCAGCAATACTCTGAACACTGATGGTAGAATTTGAATATTCCAGATTGCGGGACAGCAGCTCTATTTTTTGTCTCACGTGAAACCGTACCAACTCAGTGGCAGGTGTAGGCATGCTATGGCCTGACCCAATCAAAGAAAGACGCAGGTGTTTCATCAACAACTAAAGACACAGACTCACCTGATTTGGGGAGAGAAACTCCTGGTTATTTTCATTCATGTACATGTTGTCACCATCAAACTGTGAGAAGAAACACAAGGGGGACAGGAATCAGTCAGTACACAGAAAACCAACAAACAAACAGCCAGCCTGTGGAAACAGTCAGTCAGACATAGGAACAGGTTGAATAATTCCAATGACTCTGTAGGGGCCGTTAAACCACTACTGGCTTAGTGTTCCTGGTGGATGTCAGTAATTACCGTTCATTTAGAGACCCATATAATTAGAACAGTCAGAGTAGTGAAACTCACTGCTCTGCTTGCCCGCAGCGGCCCCAGAGAGTGTGTGTGTGTGTGTGTGTTTGACTGGGCTGTGACTCGGCCTGCCGTGCGTGTCACGCGAGGTGTCAACAGCGAGGGATGCCGAGGAAGCGCTCATTACACCAGCAGAAAGACACCATGGAGCAACAAACAGCGCACGGGGGGGGGGGGGCGGGGCAAAGGCTGGGGCAGGCGAATGAGTGCAAGCCCCCTGAGCAGTGGTGGGCGGGGTCGATGGGGGTGTGAAAGGCCGGAGCGGCCGGCTGGGTTCCTGGCCAAGGCCAAAGGTGGCTAGTCTCACTGCGGCAGTGATTAACGCTGGGTGCTAGCCAGAGGTGAAGAATGCCTCGCGCTTCCCAGCGGCTGCCCTGGTCCTGTCAGCCGTTAGCGGGCCTTTAGCTATCACGAGGAAGCAAAGCACACAGATGGGGGCTAAGCAGAACCGCCACACTGTGATGTCGTGAGGCGGCGCTGTACACTGCCAAGGGTCCACACAGTTTCCAAACTGCCAGATGTGCACATTAGCATCCCGTCTGACCCACTTGAAGGTGCACCTTTCTTTTCGTAAAATTGTATTCCCTGAATACTGCTCTGTGTTTTTTGCGCGGTCAAGAGTTCGACCTGAAGTGACCTCCCTTCCCAGACCCTGTGTTCTACAGTAGGTGTATACGGAAGCCGCTGTACAGACAACTACTAGCGTAAGAGCTGAAGTGAAGCCTTTTAACCTGCACAACTGATGGCATGGTGGCAAGCCGTTCTTCACTGATATAATCAGTACACCATAGCTTCTGCCAGTGGGAGTAGGAAATAATTGCAACAGGCGTTACAGAACACCGTCGTCCAAACTGCCACATTCCGAAACCGCGAGCACATCCACCGCCAAGAGCGCTGTCGCCACGGCACCGGACTGGATGACAGCAATAACTAGCATTACATGATGTGTCACCGAGCATCCTCATCCCTCTCACAGTCATCCGTTAGATAGACTTAATGCTTTCAACGTAATGATTTCTCCTTGATGGAACCATTAGTTTTGTGGGCCACAATTATTGGATGATGGTTGCACACTGCAAAGGAAAATGAAATCCATTTATTCTGTTTCACTGGAAAAGAGGTTTGTAAGTGCTTTGAGTTCCCAATCAGGAAATGAATGGAGCGGAATTACGGCAGCGAGCAGTTATTTTCACATGACACAGATTTTTTTCCCCCCAGAGAAACGGGAGATTGTTTGTGATATTTAAATATACATTGTATTTATATATTTTTTGCATATTTTCCTTACAGAAGGCTAGATTGTTAGTAACAAACAACTAACTACGCTATTGGGATGACAAGGCGTGCTAAAGGAGGCCCCCTGCTAAAGACAATGCATTACACAGCCGCATCACAGCGCATTACACAAGAAGCCACTGTAATTAAATTGTGTACAGATTTATAAAGTGCATTTCCATTTAATGTCCCAGCTCTATTTTGAAATAACATTCTTATTTTAAGGTGCTACAGACGCGCGTTACAACCGCAGCAATGTTACAGCCATTAATCTAACGTAACTTCAACTACATTTTGTGTCGGGTGAGAAAACACATCAGAACTCAAAGCCCTTCTCTGGCCTGCTGGCCCTCAGTTTGTTTAGTTTTTTGCCTTTGTGGTCATTAATCATTACCGCCAAATCTACCGGAAAACAACCACAAAAAGAAAAAAACTGAGAGAACTTGAGAGAAAGGGATGGGAAGAAAAGAAACAGAGGGAATAGAGGGAAAGACTGGATGAGGGAGGTATGGAAACAGAGAAGGGTAGAAATAGAAAAATATGGAGAAAAAGAGATGGAGAAAGGAAAATTGAGGGGAAAAAGACAAAGAGAGAAGGGGAGGGAGGAACAAGGACATAGTTGGTGGGGAAGGGAAAGAGGGAGTGATAGGATGTGAGATAAAGAGCAAGCGACAGGGAATGAGGGAGGACGAGATAGAGGAAGAGAGACAACACAAAGCCTTGTGAAAACCCAGAGTGGTGGGGGTGAGAGAGAAATGGAGAAAGATAGTGAGAGAGATGGATAGAGACAGAGATGGAGAGAGGGAGATGGAGAAAGATGGAGAGATGGATAGAGGGGGGGAGACGGAGAAAGACGGAGAGAAAGATAGAGAAAGAGATAGAGGGAGATGGACAAAGGGAGCTTTTTTAAACAACTGATACACATTTGACACCTACCACTCCAGTGTGCCGAGCTACAAAGCACATAGAATATGGCGCTATAAATAGGCAGCTGTTTGCGTAAACCCAAGCCACTGACAGTTTGATGTAGGAAGTGCACACTAGCATTGAGGTTATGGAACAACAGTTGAACGCCACCTATCAAACAGATCCACGCCGCAAATGAGCATTCCAATCCATAGCAGTACATCAAAATGGCCCGCACGCAACGCACGGCAGCCAATAGGAAAACCCTTGGCTTACAAGATGGCCGCCATCCCGGTGATGTACACACCAAGCTGGCCGGTGCATGTAGCTGGGCCCCCCCGCCGTCACATATGTTTTACATTTAGACCAAGTGGCACTGGCAGAGGAGAAAGCCTGGCCCGGCCCTCTCCCTGCCCTCCACTCTTTGGCGCGGCTAAAATAGGGACTCCGCGGTTTACCACACGGCCGTGACTAATCGCCTGTCAGTCAAAGTGCAAATGGAAACAGGCAGCAGTCAAAATGCCTGTGTCAGGACGTTGGTCATTAGAGCGCTCAGCCCGGCAGATAGCACTGAAGGTCTGAGGGGATGGTCTGTTTGCAATGAAGCAGATATGGATCGCTTGACTGCGCGTGCGCGTGCACGTCTGTTCTTTCTGCAGCGGGCTACGTTTGCTCTGACGAGTGCGCGTTTATATATGCGCGCATGTGTGTTTGTCTGTGTGTGTCTGTGTGGAAAGTGTGCATGCGTGCGTACGTGTGCAGGATTGTTTGCTCTTCGGTATTTGTTAGCGTGTGTTCGTGTGTGTCTTTCTGTGAGTGTGTGTGTGTGTGTGTGTGTGTGTGTAAATGCGTACTGTAAAAACCTAGGTGTCCATCCCTCCAAGTGCCCTCTATGTATCCTCTTAAATAACGACCGAGCCCAGCGCAGACAAAACAGTAAGGCCGTCCATGTTGACATGTTTTACCATCCAGGATCTCAGCTGCCGCACCCATTCTGTTCAAACACCGCTTAAAAGCACACCTGCTCACCTGGTTCAATGAAGCCAATCCCCGCAATGGAACCCAACCTGCCCATTTGTATTTTTCCTATTATAGGTTTATCACACCTCCAGACGGATGAAGTACGGTCTTAATTACACAAAAAGTAAGATGCGGAGCCGCGCGAATCCACCGAGCGGGAACATAATTGCTTCTTTATCGACTGAGGGGGTGAGAAATGAATTGGAACAGCTGAAAACCCTCGGATGAACATTCAAACATTCAAATGTGGCAGGGAGGGGTGGAGAGAGAGATCGAAATTATCACAGATTGTGCATGTGCTTGTAAAGTAGAGACAGTGGAGAAATCAAGGGAGGAACTGCTGCATTTGACAAGGCTGTGTTTAACCAAGCAGTCCAGTGAATCCCGGGAGACAATTCTACCCCCTTGTGCGGCAAGTTTAATTGCTCCTATCAGTGTTGTGATATAATATTCCTCTAGGGTTAATGGTCTTTCCCACTGTCTGGTCAGTCTCATGGAGGGTTTCCAAAAGCTTGGCCATCCCTGAAATGCCACCTCGACTGGCTCGGCTCCCGATGAGAGCGCCTGTTCAAAAACAAGCGGAGGGTGCCCCTTTACGTGGAAAAAGAGAACGGTTCAAAAGCCTCCGTGACGGGTTTCCGTGGAGTGCACGTGCTCCGTGTGGATGTGTGGTTCTGAATGGGCTCGGTTGTCCGCTGGATTAAACGCATATCTCACCTTCGACCCCGCGGCCTGGGTCGGTGTTGAGTTACAGCTCGCCGTCGACAATCACGCCATTGTGCTCGCCCACACTGTAAGTCGAGCTAAAACATCGCCGGCCCAAACCGGGGCTAATGGACCAGGTGGAAGTGAAAACGGAATTAGATGAGATTTAACGTAAATATTGAATCCATGCAGGGAGCCCAAACAAGAACCAGGAACGTTGGAAGGATGGCTGTCTCTGTGTGGACACAGAAATAGCAGCGGCTGCCTGAGCATTTACATATGAAGATAAGAAACGAAAGTTTAGCTACGGCTAATGGGGATCCTATTAAAGTAGTACTAACACGACAGAGGGGACACGGCGAGGTGGCCAAAACGTTTTTCCTTTTAACAGCGACCGCGCGCCCAAAGAAACGTGTCCACGCGTACTTCAATCAGGCCCTCGTGGCAATCCACTTCCCAGGGGAACATCAAGTGTTTCATTTATTTAAGTTCATGTCTGAACTGTGTTGAACGGGTCTCTCGATATTAAGGCCACGAAACCAAGCTCCCAAGCTTCCCCAATGGCACTCCGTCCCCTGCATAGGCCCGGGTCAAAAACACCTCACTACGTAGGAAGTAGGACGCTATTTGGGACACGGCGCGAGCCTGTGGATTCCATTTAATATATTAAACCAGCTTGCATTATGTGATGAGAGGTACAATGGGAGGCTTTCAAGGGCAGTCCCAAAGGAAGGTAACAAAGGCCTTCTCTCTTCAAGGGACTAGTAAAGCAATTCGGAAATAGCCAAACACTATTTTGTGCGCTGTTGTGTTCCGTCTACACGGCGGAGCGCAATTTCTGAAAAACACAAATGAAAAGAAAAAAAACACCAGGGGGTCATTGGAGAGAAAGTGGAGACACGGCTGATACCTGTTCTTTCACTTGAGCGTCTTTGAGATATATTTTTAAGATAATGTATGATAATCGAGGCTGACGAGATCAATCTCTTGAAGAGTCAATCAGGGAGTCCAACAAGATCGACATCTGGCCTTGGTGTGTAATTATCTTCTCGAGTGATCTATTTGAAGTTGGCTAATCATCCAGCTTGATAAAAATCCCGCTCCGACTCAACTAGCGGAAGCACCGGCCTGTTCCAATCGACACAATCACCTCGCTGCATTACGTCACAGACCACAAAGTCACTCGTGAATAACGCTCACACAACGTGGCATATTAACCAATAGCACCAACACCGTGGAAATCCTCGGAACCGAATTCCACCCTCGGGTATCGTCCCGGTCTCATCCGCCCGACATCGCCAACGCTGTCCCTTCCTTCCGAAGCCCGAGGCAGCAGCGGCCAACCCCACACACACTCCTCCTGAGTCCAACAGGCTCACATTTGCATGGGGACGGGTCCCAGGTAGAGTATTCTCCTCTCAGTAGAGCCTGTGATTCTGCATTCAGGGGCGCAGTGCCGCTGTTCTGTTTTCCATCCGGTAGCCCTCGTCGCCTGGCATTCAGGCACAATGCTCTATTACCAATCTAATTGCACATTCCACCCTGACAAGGGCTCATTAAGCCTTAATTACACACATGTTGTTTTCTACAAACATCTCCATTTGGGTTTCTTTCGCGTTGTAATTGTTCATTGGGGACAGCCATCTGAGATCTCATCAACGGAGAGACAGAGAGAGCGAGAGAGAGCGAGAGAGAGAAAAACGGAGAGACAGAGAGAGAGAGAGAGAGAGAGAGAGAGACACACAGAAACGGAGATACACCACTGACACAGAGCGACAGGAAGAAAAGAGAAATGGGGGACAGAAACAACGAGACAAAGAGAAAGAAAGAGCGAGATAGACAGAAAAAAGAGATGGAGAGATAGGAAGATACAGACAGAAAGAGACAGAGAGAGAGAGAGGGGGAGAGAGTGAAAAGGGTTCCTGGAACTAGGTCATGTGTTGCGATAAACAAGGCAGAGTTCTAAAATAATACACCCATCCAGTGGAAGTAATTCCAAACAAGTGAGCGAATGTGGAGCTCATGTAATATTTACAGAGCACTAATAGATAGACGGCAGGTCTTTTCTGAGCAGCATGCACCCCCCTCTTTCTAAAACAAGGGGTTGCTGCTTTTTCTTTTTTCTCTCTCTCTTTTTCTTGCAATTTGAATTTCAGAGAAAGCGACTATATTAATATATCTGGCAGAGGGGGAGGTGTTGGGCCTTAGCTCTCTTCTCTATCTCACTCTTTTCTCTCTATCGCCATCCAGTTTTTTACCATCTTTCTATAGCTTTCCCCGATGCTCATATCCCCACTTTCTCTCTTCATGTCCCTCTCTCGCCAGCTCCCTCCATCTCCCTCTCCATTGGCTAGCTGGGCCTGGCTGTGATGGGTTTTTTTCACACGTTTGTAACATTTCAGGGACCGAAAATGGGCCTTAATCCAGAGTCTCTGAGGCGTGAACGACGACATTACTGAGGAGAATCGCACTTAAAGACTTCTTTAAAAAAAAATACAAAACCAGCTGGCGCTGTAAGGTCACTGAAGCGCTTGTTAGGCAGCCGGCCTAAAACACCAGTAACTCAGTAGCCCACTGGGCCGGAGTTTCAATGTCTGGCTGGCACTACTAGGGGGGATTGACAGGGAATCCTGGGACGTCTCTTCTGCTAGCTTGCACTAGCCAGTTAAGTGTCTCTTTCTGTGGCGTTGGAATGTCTTTTAAGCGCCGTGCTGGATTCTGTACGATGCCAGACCAGGGTTGAATTAGAGTTTGACGTATTTCAAATGAGTGTCCGAGCTCAGGTCTGGTGTGATTCTGGTTACAGAGGCCTGTGAGGAGGAACAGCCATGACACCTCGCCTTTCAGGAATAATTTGAAAAGCAGTAACGCTGAAGTGGAACCGAACAGCCAAAATAATGGCGGCGTGAGAAATCCTTTCACATTGTCATTGTTATTGGTGCGGCGTAATTATTTTCAAGATCCTTAACAAGATTGTCTGGTTCTTCCGATTCGAGACGGAAATAATGCATCAGTCTGTTCACTTATTTACAGATAGAATCTGTTTCCATGTTTATTTGTTTGTTTGTTTAGTTGACAATTTCCAATCTTAGCACAATTACCACAGAGTACAACCCGTGCTGCGACGAAAACAAAGATGGATGTGCCATCGGAACTACGTGGAGATAAACAAACAAGAAGATATTAAACAGAAACAACCAAAAATGACTCATTCTTATTATCGTCACCAAAATAAATCTGGATGACATTAATTATAACGACGACCTTCGTTGGATAACCAGTGTGAACAGAAACACACACACACACACACACACACACACACAC
>JACXGJ010014364.1:0-15003 GCA_016801105.1 Esox niger | reverse complement strand
CCTTGAGCTTAATCCTAGTAGCTGCAGCGCTGGGGTTCATTAAACACTCGTAACTGCCGTGTGATCACTCAGTGACCAGCCACAAGCCTGTCAGACACATAACCCCACATGACAGACCGACTGCTGGAGAAACAAGCCTGTCAGACACATAACCCCACATGACAGACCGACTGCTGGAGAAACAAGCCTGTCAGACACATAACCCCACATGACAGACCGACGGTTGAAGAAACAAGCCTGTCAGACACATAACCCCACATGACAGACCGACTGTTGAAGAAACAAGCCTGTCAGACACATAACCCCGCATGACAGACCGACTGCTGGAAAAACACAGACACTCAAAACCTTCCTTTACAATTATTTTGGAATGGAAAGAAAAAGGTGCAGTTGTCTCTTGTCTTTTTTCCAGAGCTGTGTATTCTGATGTAGTCTGAAGTAGTCTTTTATATTCTAATATAGTCTGATATAGTATAATATAGTCTGCTATAGTCTAACATACTTTTGATATAATCTCATATACTCTGATAGTCCTATATAGTCTGATATTATCTTATATTGATATAGTCTTGTATAGACTTACAATATGACAAAGTCGGATACAGTTTGACAGTCTGAAATAGTCTGACAGAGCCTGCTATACTCAAATTCGACACCAGGAAGAGTGGCCGGACTGATTCCACTGGGGAGGCCGTGACATACTGAACTTTGACCAGGCCTGAGGCCCAGCCAGGGGCTTTGATGCAGAAATCTTCTAAATCTCTTCACGTGGGTGGCTCTCCGGGAAACACAACAATCCCAGGATGCCACAGATCTCCACTGAACTGAGGCTAACTACTGTAGTAACAGGGATTGAAGCCAACGCTCCTGTAGTGGACAAGCAGAGTACAGCCAGAGGCTTGGCGCAGTGTGAATCCGTCTCTATTTATTTCACATGGGTAACTTCTGAGACACATACAATCCAACTCATCTAAATGTAAAATGCAGTGTAGCTCTCTGTGATATTATGGTCAATAACCAGTTCACCCAAAGGTCATCTCAATGGCCTGGCTGGTCCTATATTCACTGACCCCAAAGCTGATGGTTCTCTACAGTCATCAGCAGAGCTATCGTATATAGAATTGTACTTTTGTCAACTTCATGCACTAGGTTGTCCTTTCAATTAGTGGATGTTCGTTTAGATTTGTTAGCACTTATCGAGCATCCCCTGAAGGAAGTCAAATGGAGTTCTTCAAGAAGATATAGTCATCTGTTACCACAACACCACATGGCCTAGCAGGGAAGTTAAAAAGAATTCAAATCACCAAACAGAGTGTGAATTCAGATGCCACCTTGCCTGAAACTAGCCAAATTCCTGTCCCAGAAAGATTTAATTAACTGCCTGTGTTTTGAATAAAACCTGGTTGTGACACCTGGATCAAGACATTAATTATAGAAAGAGGTCTTCTTCAATACTGTCCTCAATAGTGATAGTAAGTTGTTCAATATACTATCCTGATTAGTGATAGTTACAATTCTCTAATACAGTCTCCTCCAAAGGTATTGGAACGGCAAGGCAAATTCCTTTGTTTTTGTTGTTCACTGAAGACATTTCGGTTTAAGACCAAAAGATGAGTATGAGACAAGAGTTCAGAATTTCAGGTTTCATTTCCTGGTATTCACATCTAGATGTGTTACTCAGGACATACAACCCTTTGTTTGAACCCACCTATTTTTCAAGTGAGCAAAACTATTGGAAGATGACAGAACACTGACAGATGTTTCTTGGTGTTGCCTATTAGGTTGATTGTTCAAACATTAACTAGTCTAAGTTTCCATCCTTGGTTTAAACCTATAAAGACTGCATTTCTTGTTAAAAAGGATAAACCAACATGAAGACCAGAGAGCTGTCTATGGGAGAAAAGCAAGCCATTGTCAAGCAGAGAAAAGAAGGAAAATTGACCACAGCAACTGAACAAACATTGTGCATAGCAAGCACAACAATTTGGAATGTCCTGAAAATGAAAGAAACTACTGGTGTACTGAGCAACAGACATCAAACAGGTCACCCAAGGAAAACAACAGTAGTTGGTGAAAGAAATATTGTGAGAAAACCCCCAAAACATCAGTAAGTGACATCATCAACGACCTCCACAGTGCAGGGGTGAAAGTATCACAATCCACTGTTCGAAGAATCAGAGTGCAGAATTATAGAGGCCACACCACAAGATGCAAACCACTCATCAGCAGAAAGAATCGGAAGGCCAGATTGTAATTTGCAAAGTACAGAGATGAGACGCAAACATTCTGGAACAGAATCTTATGGACTGATGAGACCAAGATTAATCTCTAACAAAGTGATGGAAAGGCCAAAGTGTGTAGAAAGAAAGGAACTGGTAATGATCTGAAGCATAGAAGCTCATCTGTGAAGCATGGTGGAGATAATGTCATGGCTTGGGCGTGCATGGCTGCTTCTGGAACAGGCTCATTGCCGTTCCAATACTTTTGGAAGGGACTGTATACTGTCCCGATTGGTTATAGTATCAGGTCTTTCATATATTGCCCTGATTAGTGATAGTAACATGTCGTTAATATACTGTCCTGATTAGTAGTAATATACTGTAGTGAGATTAACAGGTCTCTAATATACTGTAGTGAGATTAACATGTCTTTAATATACTGTAGTGAGATTAACAGGTCTCTAATATACTGTAGTGAGATTAACATATCTTCAATATACTGTAGTGAGTAACAGGACTTTAATATACTGTAGTGAGACTAACATGTCGTAAATATACTGTCCTGATTAGTGAGGATGATCATCTATCTTGCCCATCCAACACTACAAATGTATCTGCACAGATAAGAAAATGAGAAATAAAGAACAAGAGGAGAGAGAGGTAAGTACACCAATCAGCCATAACATTATGACCACAGACATGTGAAGTGAATAACAATGATAATCACATCATCATGGCCCCTGTCAGTGGGAGGATATATTAGGCAGCAAGTGAACATTCTGTCCTCAAAGTTGATGTGTTAGATTTAGGAAAAATTGGCAAGTATCAGGATGAGTGACTGACCAAAAAAAGGGCCAAAATTGTGAACACTAGACGACTGGGTCAGAGCATCTCCAGAACTGCAGCCCCTGTGGGGTGTTCCCAGCCTGCAGTGGACAGTACCAGTCAAAAGTGGTCCAAGGAAGGAATGAGAGGTGAAACAGGGACAGGGTCATGGACAGCCAAAGCTCATTGACGCACGTGGGGAGCGAAAGCTGGTCTGTCTGGTCCGATCCAACAGATGAGCTACAGTTGCTCAAATAGCTGAAAATTGTAATGCTGGCACTAATAGACAAGTGTCAGAACACAGTGCATCACCTATAATGGGCACGTGAGCATCAGAATTGGACCACGGAGCAATGGAAGAAGGTGGCCTGGTCTGATGAATCACGTTTCCTGTTACATCACATTGATGGCTAGTTGCCTGTGCGCACCTGGAGAACCCATGGTACCAGGATGCACTATGGGAAGGAGGCAAGCAGGCAGAGGCAGTGTGATGCTTTGGGCAATGTTCTGCTGGGGAACCCTGGGTTCTGCCATTCATGTGGATGTTTCTTTGACACGTACCACCTATCTGAGTGTTGTTGCAGACCATGTGCACCCTTTCATGACAACGGTATTCCCTGATGGCATTGGTCCTCTTTCAGCAGGATAATACATCCTGCCACAAAGCAAATTTTTTGATCAAATTTTGGGCAAACAGGTCCTAACCATGGAGGCCCCACCTCGCAACTTACAGAACTTAAAGGATCTGCTGCTAACGTCTTGGTACCAGATACCACAGCACACCTTCAGAGGTCTAGTGGAGTCCATGCCTCAACGGGTCAGGGCTGTTTTGGTACCAGATACCACAGCACACCTTCAGAGGTCTAGTGGAGTCCATGCCTCAACGGGTCAGGGCTGTTTTGGTACCAGATACCACAGCACACCTTCAGAGGTCTAGTGGAGTCCATGCCTCAACGGGTCAGGGCTGTTTTGGTACCAGATACCACAACACACCTTCAGAGGTCTAGTGGAGTCCAGGCCTCAACGGGTCAGGGCTGTTTTGATGGCAAAAGGGGAAACTTCACAATATTAGGCCGGTGGTCTTAATGTTGTGGCTGATTGGTGTAAATGTAAATACATTTTAAAAGGGAAGAGCAAAAGACCGAGAGTGGAAAATGGAAGAGAGACAGTAAAAAACAGCTAAATATAACCGCCTTCATACAACTGTTCAGTCAAACATCCTGCACACTTAATGTGGTTTGTTTAAGGTGGAGGTCAGTTTGTTCGTTTCCACACGTATGTGTGTGTGTGTGCGTGCGTGCGTGCGTGCGTGCGTGTCAGGGGTGTGGCCTATCTGCTAGGCTGGGAAGATAAATAGACTAGCCTGTCAGACTGCAGAGAACGTCTGACTGTGTGTTTGTCTATATACTGCCCAGATATCCCCAAATGCCTTAGTGCTTTCATCAGTGCAGTCAAGACGCTGAATCTCCTGTGTTCTGACTGTCTGGACAACGACAGAGCAGCACCAACTATTGAGCATATCTAGACAAAAGCAGAATAGAGAGGGAGAGATAAGAGAAAGACACAGGAGGAGAGTAAGAGAGAGTGAGGAAAGAGCGAGAGGTAAGTGGAGAGAGATTCAGGGAAGAGCTAAAAGCCTGGAAGAGGAGTGAGGACAAACCATAATAACCCAGTAGAAAGGAGTATAGCATTTCAGTCGTATCATGGACAGTCAATGTTATGTGACAGAGTGACTAAATGTGCGTGCCTGTGATTTTCAATTTTTAGGTCTGAGAGGAGAACTTCTGAATCTCACTTGGAATTTTGTGATTTGCCATGGGAAATGAGATGAGGCGACCGTTTCAGAAGACGTGTAATTCTCTTTGTCGGATTGGTTGATGGTGGGGAGCCCCAGGGACAAACAGACAACAGCACGCCGCTGTCTCTGATATCACAGATTCAACCTGACTGGTTGATTCCAGGGAGCTCTTCACTGTGTCCATGTCTGACACACAGTGTTTTAATGAGGACATCGGAAGGATCAGATGGTAAACGTCATTTGTCTAATGGGCTTCAGTATCCATGTTATGTCATCCCGTTTCATAACTCCCTTGTATCGAGTCAGGTGTTCACAGAGCTCCCCTCGGGGAACCCAGTACTGCCATGTTTTTGATCTATTTCAGAGCTAGAACACCTGATTCAGCTTCTACAACCATCCAAATCACTGAATCGGTTGAACTGTACAGTAGAGCTGCTCCCCTCCTGACAGATGTAACCACTGCCCAACAGGCCAGCGGTGTGACATTCAGGGGGACTACCAAAAGTGGAGGAACTGCTAGTAGGCTTTGCGTGAAGCAGAGGGGTGCTTAACCACGGACACACTGAAACAGAGTTAGAGGGTGTCACACCGTTGTCCAAGGCAAACTGGCAAACTGTTGCAGGCGTCACGGTCCCTGTTTGTCCAAAGAGCAGGACAGTGGGATTAGTTGGTAAAACAACAGAAGTATATTGAGTACGACCCATTCCCGCTGGGGGGCGAGTAAAAACATCCATTTTAAACCAGCGACTTTAGACTAAAGGTCTCAAAGAAGAGACAATCAATCAGCATTTAGGATCAGCCCAACAGAAAACTAAATTATTCAGCCCCTCCCCATCTCAGTCGGTCTGATACGTCCACAGAAAGGACTACAACCCAGGTGTCCACCAACCTCCTGACAGGTGTGCTGACACTAACAGGACTACAACCCAGGTGTCCACCGACCTCCTGACAGGTGTGCTGACACTGACAGGACTACAACCCAGGTGTCCACCGACCTCCTGACAGGTGTGCTGACACTGACAGGACTACAACCCAGGTGTCCACCGACCTCCTGACAGGTGTGCTGACACTAACAGGACTACAACCCAGGTGTCCACCGACCTCCTGACAGGTGTGCTGACACTAACAGGACTACAACCCAGGTGTCCACCGACCTCCTGACAGGTGTGCTGACACTAACAGGACTACAACCCAGGTGTCCACCGACCTCCTGACAGGTGTGCTGACACTGACAGGACTACAACCCAGGTGTCCACCGACCTCCTGACAGGTGTTGACACTAACATGAGGCAAAACAGACACATGTAGAGATTAATGACACGGTGTGACTGGGCTGCCAGTGTCGTTCAATAAGCAATTATGGTCACAAAGGATCCACAGCTCTCCCGGGAGGGGTGGACCCAATTAGATGTGTGCAACAAAATCACATAACTCAAACCTGAGGGGAGTGAGTGTGCGTATGTGTAAATAAAAAAGAAAGACTAACAACAGGGAATGAAATAAGCAGACAGAAAGAGACGGACATAGTAAGAGAGAATTAGGAAAACAGATGAGCCGTCCTTGGGTATTCGCTTTAGGTCACTGAAACAGAATAAAAGTTAGTAGCTATGACGACGACTACAAGGACTTGTGCAACGACAATACAACAGGCTTGTTTGTTTCCATGGAAGCAGCACCCTCAGCATTCCGTTGTGACTGACAGGCGTCTCAACCAATCATAGGACAGAGTGGTGGCAGTGGTATCACAGAGCGGCAAAGGCCACAGGAGGGTTTTATTCATTGAACAACAGACAAACCCAGGTAATGTGGCGGTATCAACAGAGTCCAAATTGTTCTTGTTGGTAATCAGTCTTTGCATCTAAAGCATCCACTGCCTTTGTGATACCGGCCTGAAATTAGGTAAATCATTTCCTGAATTTACGGTCTGGGCCCTGTTCCAACACAGACTTTGTCCCTGGGGTCATCTCTGGTCGGACGCTAGTGGTCGCTCTCCACCCCGCGCACACTCCCCATCATGGATTTAAAAGCGTTGCATTGGCTGAAGTGAGTGTCCATCAACAAGAAGTCCATGACAGGAAGTGTGCACGGAGGAGGCAGAGCTCAACCGTAACCTGAACCCGCAAGCTGGTTTCCCAACCCGGTCAGCGTACTGGACCAGGGCCTCAGTAGACATTCATTTCCTGGTTTGAGACCGGCCTGTGGTTCCACCATGCACAGACAGGGGGCGCCACACCCCGCACCCCTGTGCCGCTTCACACACAGCACAGTGCAGAACAGTTTCCCCTTCAGACACAGGCAAGGAGCAGAGCATGCTGGGAAAGAGCAACCGCAGCGCCAAAGCATGGGACAAGGCAGGAGAAAGAGAGGGAGAAATTGTGGAGGAGAGAGGTTGAAAGTAAATAGAGACATACAGGGTGGGGGAGGGAAAGAGAGGTGAAGTAAAAAAGAGAGGGGAAGAGAAACAGGGGACAAGCACACTGGTCATCCAGTGGGGACAGATGTGTGTGTCTCTCTCTCTCTCTAATCGTCGACCAGGTTTTCAAGTGCTGACGTTTGTCTTGCCTAAACACTGAGTGTCTTGTTACACACTGACAATACTATACGGTTCTCTGTGTGTGTGTGTGTGTGTATGGGTGTGTGTGGGTGGGTGTGTGAGTGTGTGTGTGTGGTAGTAGGTGTTGTAATTTGATCTACGCATGGCTACTCTGACCCACAGTGTAAAACACTGCTGCGGGCCCGTTTGATCCTTCTCTACACACGTTGTCTTCCGCAGCTCGGGAACCATTTTAGTACAGATAATAGAAGGGCGTGTCTCGGCCAGGTCAACAGTCACATGACCTGGGTAGAAGACTGACAGGGGTCGAGGGAAGGTGGGCGTGTCTCGGCCAGGTCAACAGTCACATGACCTGGGTAGAATGACAGGGGTCGAGGGAAGGCGGGCGTGTCTCGGCCAGGTCAACAGTCACATGACCTGGGTAGAAGAATGACAGGGGTCGAGGGAAGGTGGGCGTGTCTCGGCCAGGTCAACAGTCACATGACCTGGGTAGAATGACAGGGGTCGAGGGAAGGTGGGCGTGTCTCGCCTCATATCTGCAGTGACCCGGACCACTGGAATTCATTCTCGGGGCGGATCAAGCCGTTGACAAGGCAACCGAGAGGCTGAGTCACGAATGTGCGTCGTGATGTTGTTTGATTTAGGATCGAAGGTCGCACAGCGTGGCCAACGCCTTGAGTCCCGGGGTGTATTTCTGTAGGTACCGAGATGGTATGTCAACCGGCAAGAACCTGTTCAGCCGCACCTTTAGGTTACAGAGGAGCTCATTAAGATCATACGTTAGGTTTGACAATCTTCGTTTATCTCTGTGAGGAGGACAACACACTAGGATGTTTAAACTGCCTAAACCCATTCCTCTCTGACAGACACCTCTGCCAGCAACGTTCTGGGGATTTTATTACCAATCCAATGACACCTGGCGGAAATGTATACACCTAAATGTAGTGTTTGGTGCTTGGCCAGTCTCCTGTCTGGCTGGGGGGTGAGTTGAGGCTGAACCCGTATCCCCTATCGCCTCCTATTCACTTCCTTGGCACTGGGCTGCACCCTTGCTATGTAGGACGGAGCCAGTGACTTTGTTTAAGCACTTAAAACTCCACTGAAGATGAGATGCAATAAAAATAAAAAACCAGACACTTAAAACGTGCTCCCCCACTGACAGCAATAGAAAAGAACAGACACCCTCCCACGTTCCCAGGATGGAGGGAGAAATAGAGAAATAAAAGAGGTTGGGTGCGAGGGGGTTACAGAGGGCAGGGGGGTACAGAGGGCAGAGAACATGGTGCAGTTATCAGACCAGGCCTCGGTTCAAACATACGCATGCTGCTCGGAACACGCCCCCATACCTGCCAGAAGTCCTGCGGAGGGGGAGGGAGGGGAGTTGGGACAGGGGGGCAGTTTAGGGAGGGGGCAGGTGGGGAACCGAGGGGTAGTACAGGAGGACAGCATGGGGAGATTGGTCAGAGCGGGGGGAGGGAGACGGAGCAATCCATGGGGCATGTTGGAGAGGAAAGGGGGAGAGAATGGAAGGGTTACTGGTTATACAGAGAGAAGATCACCACAGCACAGCTAGATTACACATGATTTACATCAACACCGTTACATGGGTGACAGCAACACAGCGTTACAACAACTTGATAATATTACAGTGTGACAACGACTGACAGAACAATGGAGAGATAGAGGCTAAGGCAGAGAGACAGGGAAAAGAGAGACAGGGAGAGAGAGACAGGGAGAGAGAGACAGGGAGAGAGAGACAGGGAGAGAGAGACAGGAGGAGTAACCCTTAATAGAACGCCCTAATGTATAATCCATTTCAACAGCAGTGAGTAACATTGAAATTGAAACAAATAAAATCCAGAAAAGAATAAATCAACAAATGTGAACACAATATTCTGAAGGATTAGTAAATGAGACAGAGAACATAAGAACTGAAGACATCCAGTGACACATCTTCATGACATTCTGAGCTCCATCATCACATCCCAATACAGCTGACCAGTGTGTCAGACCGGGCGACAGAGGGGGAAATGAAAACACACCCACCCACACACACACACACACACACACACACACACACACACGCACGCACGCACGCCCGCACGCCCGCACGCCCGCACGCCCGCCCGCACGCCCGCACGCCCGCACGCACGCACGCACGCTACGGTTCAGGGAACACCATCATCATGCTGTACTCTGTGGCCCAGTAGAAGTCAATAAGGATCTGAGTGCCAGTTGGGGGCCAGTAGAGATGACAGAGGAGACCACTACTCAAGTTACAGAGATTCAAGTGGGATTCCCTTTTAACGGTCCCAAAATTCACTCTCACAAAACATTTGACCTAAACAGAGAGCGCCAGACATCCTTTCAGTTCATTTGTAGCAAGAGACAGGGAAGTGGGCCAATATTAATCGGATATTTCCCCTCAGACCAGCAGTTGTGGACAGAAATCTTGAGACCTGGGAAAAAAAACTGCCAGAAAGGAGTCGTGCACATAGAACCCTGGAATGTTCCATTTAGAACTACGGTTCTATTGCCGGCTGAAGCGCGGGGGGTGCCTTTAGCTGGGAAAACCCGTCTCCTAAACACCTCATTTATCTTTGTTATAGCTCATTACATAAACATGTAAGTGTGGGATCATGTTTATCACACCACAAGCGTAGGAGAAAGTGACGGAGAGGGAGAAAAACGAGGGTCAGCGTCACAGAGACGCCCAAACCCAGTCAAACCAACCAGAATGCTAACGCTCAAAGAAAAGTCGATGACGGGCGGAGCATTAAAGCTGACGGGGGGGCTACGTTCATTCAAATTTTAGCGATTCAGCAGACGTCCTTCGCAGAGAGACACAGTCGGAGAGTCTGAAGACAGCTACGGTGACATCCACGACCCAGCACTAGCACAGCAACGCGGTGATGTAGCGACCTGTGCTACTTGGACATCCACGACCCAGCACTAGCACAGCAACGCGGTGATGTAGCGACCTGTGCTACTTGGACATCCACGACCCAGTACTAGCACAGCAACGCGGTGAAGTAGCGACCTGTGCTACTGTGACAGCCACGACCCAGCACTAGCAGAGCAACGCGGTGAAGTAGCGACCTGTGCTACTTGGACATCCACGACCCAGCACTAGCACAGCAACGCGGTGAAGTAGCGACCTGTGCTACTGTGACAGCCACGACCCAGCACTAGCAGAGCAACGCGGTGAAGTAGCGACCTGTGCTACTTTGAGAAATGAAAACAAAATGCAAACATTTATGAATGGCCACGGCGGGGGTGGTTCTGGAGTCAGCTGAGGCTGTATGTAAAAAAGGTTTTGGAACTGCTCTCAAAACTTTTTACAATTGTAAAGCCCTGTACTCTATTAAACCCTAAGTTCTCTTACGCACATTAACCAACTGATTTAAGGGCAGTTGGGATTTGTGTGCAGCCATAGAAAATATGTGTGAGGATAATAAAGCCATGGCTAATCTGGCAACATGAGGACATTTGCCTGTTCTTGTTATTTTAGTCTCCCAGTAAAGGTCACGGTAAGGGTTATGACTGAGTTAGGATTCAAGGTTAGGGATTAAGCTTAGATTTAGGGACACTAATTCTAGAGGAAATATGTCTTGGCCAACACAAAGTCCAGAGGAGAGCACACTGTTGTGTATTTAAACACACATTTTCCCAGGCCAAAATCTGACTCTGGACCTAAACACATAAATCTGCAAACATGTCCTTTATGTCATTCAGAAATACAGAAAATGCACGTTTTGTAAATGTATGTACAAAACACAGGGGCGTCAGTGTCTGTGTGGAAGAAACCTAAATGTGTGTGTGTGTGTACGTCCCCAAAGGATTTTGTGACACTCTCCTGCAGTGAGTTTTCATGTCACCATGGCTACGTAGACAACACCACACATGTCCCAAACTGCAGCTTAGACCTCTCACAGTGCACTCAAAACCTGCCAGGGTCCAAACGAGAGCAGTGTCTTCGGGTGCCATTCAGGAGTGGACCCAAAGGCACTTTCCATTCTGATGAACAGAGAGAAAACACAGCTCTGATACCGATCAGCCAGCAGGGATACTGGGTTGTGTTTTCAATTTATGGGATATACATCACACAGAGGGTTATTTAAAAGACCTGCTCACAATTGAATAGCCCGCTATCAGAAAATGCAAAGGAGTAGGGGGTATTTACATGAACGAAACATGTTGTGAGATTTGTGTCAGAGAAAAAAAAATGAAAATCCCTCCGCGCCCAAACACTCTGCAGCGACGTTGTTCAGCAGCTGATCATGTGTTTTCAGACACACTTGACTTGTCATTCCCGCTGAGCATCACTCAGTGCTGTCAGCGAACGGTCTCGTTTTACCTCAGCACTGCAGACCTGCCACACGTAACGCACAGACATCATGAGAGATGCAATTAGCAGCTCTCGGGTTGACTGGCTCGGGTCGACGTTTGGAGCCTGTTGTGGGGGGACGCGTTGGGTAATGAGCCCCTAAAACCAAGTAATCCGAGCTGAGCAGCGACTGTCTGACTGAAAGCCCAGGGAGTTTATTAAAACCAGGGCAGATAGCTTCAAGTGGCAGAGCGTCGACCGTGGACGAGTAAGTCGGCAAGATTTAAACATAAGTGCATAATAAATGTATAGAAAATGATACCAATTACCAAAACATTTCAAAGACATTTCAAACAATCATTGATGTATTTGAAATACATTAAGAATATATTTTAAGTGAAAAACGTTAAAACACTATTTCTAGTCATGTATTATAAATACACTAAAGCATTAGAGAAGAGGGGCCATTTCACCACATTTAAGAATACATTATACGTTTCAATTGCATTTTCAATCCTATTACATGTGCTAAAGTACATGTGTTTCCAGTATAATAAACTTATTCATATCTGTTTTTGAGACAAACCCCCCCTAGAGCAAGCCACAACAAGAAAGTGTGGTTGGGGAGACCTTGAGCAGTCAGACTGGGGGGAGGTGAAGTACATTACCTTTTAAGGCCACATCATTCATTAATACATTATCGTCTTTTAGACCAGCGCTAGGAGTTTCCCTGTAGAACTTTCCAGCAAGCATCCTGTACCAACCCATTTTTCAGGGTTAGTTCAGGGGCAGGTCAAATACTAGTCCCTTTAGCAGACATTCCAATCCTTGACAGTCCTGGTCAAGGTCACTGAAACGGTCAGTGGGAATTACATGACAACATGTAGAACATGTAACTTAAAATGCAATTAAAACAAAGTTAAAAACAAATATTCAGCTGTTAGAAAAGTGCATTTAATGTCGACAAGCGTTAGCAGCCTTATACAGACTAGTTTTGTCTGGACAAACAAAAAATGTCTGCTTGGCAACCTGGAGAGTGAGTTATCCAATCAGCATGGAAGCCACCCTTCTCCTCGTTAAGGATATTCCATATTTCAAGACTTACATAAAAGTCTGTACAGTGAGGTGGGGTGTAAAGTGACTGGGCCTCAGGCTATGACAAGGGTCCTTTCCTTAAGTGATCATTTATTATTGGATCGGGTCCCAGATCTTATTCATGATAGTTGGAAAAAAAGGTCAAACTGATCCTGGACGAGCGACGGGATGTTTTGTGAATGTGGGATCCGGTCTAGCCTTTGGTTGGCAGGCATCGATGTGTCCATCATTTAAGCCTGCTAGACAGCCAGCGGGAAAGAAAATCCTTCTCATCAGGCCTGGTGATGCGACGAAAGGTGAACGTCAAAGACGTTTAGGAGAGCGGCGAAAGACGGAACATTGGATCCGAGGACGGGAAGGATCTAGGAATATGGCCGTCGGTTCTGAGCGCATGTCAGCAGATTTCCAAAAGAGTATTATTATTATTACCACTATATTTGCCAATTTGGGCTTTTCCGAAATCCTATTAGTTTAGGATAGGAAGTGTCACTCAGAAACAGCAGCATCTGAGCCTGGTTACGCGGTATATTTAATAATATTCCATTCAGACCAGCTTTATTGCCACAGGAAGCATGTGTTTATATTGCCAAAGCAAGTGGAAAAATCCAATAGTTAAAGCACCAATGGCAAGGAGGGGAATAAACAGATCAAAAGTGATGTTGACGGCGTCGGTGCTTACGGTTGCCCGTCTCTCATCACATCTTGCCGCTGTGAGGGCACACGGCGGTGTTTTGCCCGGCATGGGAAAATGACCATGATAGGTTTTTTAAAAGTTATTTGTGGGTTTGTGTGATAAGTGACAAATGGGTGTGTCTCTAATGTACTCATACATTAGGCAGGCTAGTAATGACAGCTCAGTTTCACAACGTCAGTTTCAGGAGCCAGGTCTGCCTATTTGGCCTGACAAGACTGCAAGGACGGGTCCACGGAGTCTGTACATAGTCTAGGCTTTTCTTAGTGTTGGGTCAGTCACAGGTGTTCCCTCGCTGTTGACCCCAAGATCCGCTGGTTAAAAATGTTATCTGGGCAGTGATATTTACAGTACAACTCATCCTCTGGATAGGTATATAGAAATAACTGAATAAATTGTGTTTCACCTCAAAAAAACCTGTCTTTTAATACCCAATTAAGACTGACACAGATTCACTTTCATCTTTCGGGCAGCTTCAAGTAAAGTTTGGAGAGAAAGAAAGCAATCAGAAAATACAACGTGTAAAAGAAAGCATGAAAGAAAATGTCCCCCAGAATGAAAGGTATGAAACAGAGACCAGGGGAATGAGACAGTCCATGACAGGTCTGAGAGCTGGACCTAAAATACCTCATGAAAGCCTCTCAGGAGGGGAAAGTGGGGTTCTATCGAACCCTGCCTGAGTTCCAAATGACACCCTAGTCTCAACATAGTATACTTGTTTCGACCATAAACCAAAGGGACAATGTTGCATAATAAGTGTACAAAAAAAACAACAGGATGCTATTTGGGACTCACATTGTCCCAGGTTGTGAAAGACGTGAAAAAGAGTCCTGGGCAGATGTCATTCAGCTACACTTTAACAATACGGGGAACCGTTGGCCTTCTCGCCCTCCCACCTTCCTCTCCCCTCCCTCCATTGCCCACATTCTCTGCCTAACCCACACACACACACACACACATACACACACACACACACACATCACTGCTTACCTTCCCATCATAACGCTTCACCTGGAACTGATCCAGACCCAGATCTGAAAGAAAGATGGAGAGAGAAAAAGGAATGGAGAGAAAAATGGAGACAGAGAGATACAGACTGATCAAGACATACATAAAAAGAAATGCACTGTGAACGTTCCAAAAAATGACAGCAGACAGTAGGCTATCTGAAAGTACATCAAGCAGAGGCTACAAAGTGTGAAGGAGATCATTACAGACAGCGAGAGAGAACCAGAGGTCTAGAAGGCCAGAGAAGGAACAAGCAGAACGGTGCTTTATGAGTACAAGAGAGAACCTGAGGTCTAGAAGGCCAGAGAAGGAACAAGCAGAACGGTGCTTTATGAGTACGAGAGAGAACCAGAAACCTGAACCATTGACCACATTACTCTCTCTGTAGGTCTGTAGGGCAGGAGCGAGTCTGTAGGTCTGTAGGGCAGGAGCGAGTCTGTAGGTCTGTAGGGCAGGAGCGTGTCTGTAGGTCTGTAGGGCAGGAGC
>JACXGJ010014362.1:0-14954 GCA_016801105.1 Esox niger | reverse complement strand
GTGTGTGTGTGTGTGTGTGTGTGTGTGTGTGTGTGTGTGTGTGTGTGTGTGTGTGTGTCCATTTTGTCAAAGTCAACTTTTTATTTATGAGCATATTTAAAACAACTGTCATTGATTAAAGTGATGTACAGGACAAAATATCTAAGTACACAACAAATATTAAATGTACAGGTAAAAAAGTACATAGATACATAAGACAGACAAAATAGCAGCGCAGACATTTAATGGCAACTCAGCTAGGATTAAAAGCCAGAGTAAAAAAGGGAGTCTTTAGCACTGACTTATGCAAGTATAGTCGGTGCATTTGGAATGCAGTGGTAGGCTATTCCAGAGGATGGGACCTCCAAGTGTGAAAGCTCAGTCCCCTCTGGTTTTTAGACAACTAGAAGTAACTGGTTAGCTGACCTCAGTGCTTGGGCTGGAGAATGACGATGTAAAAGTTCAGACAGATATAAAGGGACCAATCCATTTATAACCTTAAAGACAAGCAATAAAATCTTAAAATCAATCCTGAAACGCACAGGAAGCCAATAAAGGGAGGACAAAATTGGTGTTATGTGCTCCCCTTTTCTTATACCGGTTAAAAGTCGAGTGGTGGCATTTGTACTAACTGGAGCCGATTTAGGGATATTCAAAATAATATAAAATATACAAAAGCAACTCTCGGCCCATGAAAAGCCCACCACAAGTCCTATGTTTTGTTCGTATTAACATGTCAATCGCTACCTGAAACGTGTCACCCAGATTGTAAACCGCTGCGGTCTCTCTGCTTCCTCTCTCCGCAGCATGTGCTGAAAAAGCTACTGGCCATCACAGAGCTTCTTCAGCAGAAACAGGTTCACTATGCCATGTCCAACAGCAACAGGTAGTACAGCCACTCGGCTCTCCCTCCATCCCGCCGTCTCCTCGCACACGAGTCGCATACGGGACCCGACCTAGCATGTTCCACTCATCACCATGGCAACCCCACCCCCATCCCCTCTTACGACTGCCCGCTACCCGCCCCCCCCCCCCACTCCATTGGCCATGCCAGGAGCCCTTCGCAATGCAAACAGCTGCAGCAAACTGAACAAACAATGGCTGTACCCAAACATCTTGCACCGGGGACTTTGAACGGTGTGCGTTCAGAAAACATTGCTCTTTTGGTGTTCTGATAAACCATGTTTATGATTCTGCGACTTGGGTACATGTGTATTGTTCCCTTTCATCCGGAGAGTCAAAGATTTGACGTCTATGGTAAAGCTTGGCATACGCACACCCGAGACATGTTTATCCACACAGCACAGGTTGCCAAAGTATATCTCCCTGCTAAATAGGAGGAAACTCAACTGACGTGATGAAGCTAGTCAACCCTGTTTTCCTTATAACTGGATTATGAGCGATAATGCTTTTTATACTGTAATTTGTGACGGATTCATTTAACTCTTGACAATTTCCACAAAGTGCTGAAGCCAGCGTTTCCTATCTATTTGTCTCTAGTATATATATTTTTTTGTTCTTTCTCTGTATTTTAGTTTGGATGTTTTCTTGCAGAAAGTATGGTTATTTTATATCAAAAATAAATTCTCTTGCTGGAATCATGAGTATATAATTGAGAAACAGAATTTTGTTTGTATGTTTTTGATTGTTTGGTTGACCTTAACTTCAATGCCAGACAAAATACATAATCGAACCAAGTAAATGCAAATGTTTACAGCAGTAAATTTAAATAATACAGATTGTATCAGACATGCATGCACTTATTAAACTGTTTTTTTTGTAAAGTAGATTATGGAGTTTTTTCTTCACTATAAAAGTGATTTGTGAAATTTCATTAAGCACAGTGCCTTTGCATTGTTTGTCCAAGAAAATGTTTCCGATTGAAGCAGTCTTGTATCTTAAGGTAATTCAATCTTAGTCCCCAAAGAAAGCTATCTTCAAATTCAGTGGTTAGAGGCGTGGACTGTGGTGCCTAAATAATACCACTTAAAAACAATTAGAACGTTTGGCATTTCAGTTTACACACTGAACATTTAGAGAAAATATGTTTATTATCTTACAGAAAGTGTTGGAAGTATCATGTAACGCCTGAAATAATACATCTTTCACATGTGGATCATCGGGTCCTGACAACGGGGTCGTGACATTTAGCTCAAAAGGTTATCAATGTTTTCTGCATCGTTCATAGGTCATCAAAATCCAGATCTTCATCAGTCATCTCCTAGAAAACACAGCAAGCTATTAAATTACTTCACGGTAGAGATTGTGTTCTAGGGGAATTTCAAGTGGTTTTGTCTTACCTCCTCTGTCATGCGAGGCTCTTTTGCTACATGATCGTCATCCTCGTATCCTCTTTTTCGTTTCCTGTAAAACAATGACTTCCTGTATTACTTTTACTTTTCGTTTGAGAGCGCACAATCAGCACTTGGGCAATCTGTAAAATGTAACAGATTTCGCATATTATGACACAAGGTAAACAGGTATGAAGATCTCTGTTTTGGAAGCTGTTGTGGCAGGTATATCTTTCTGAACATCTTCAAAGTTGTTAACCAGGATAACCACTTGGTTACAAGTCATGCATGTCTCCAGCCCCCCACATCACCATGCCATTTACCATGACACCTCAACAGCAAACACCCTGCCAAAAGACCTTCCAGGGTCCATCGCAGTGGGTTTGGATGTAGAAGGGTATATGGTGGGCCTTCCATAAATGTTGTTACGGGGTATCTAACTGACAGCCGTCAAGGTTGTGCCTTCTCAACAGTGTACACTTTGCTTTTGCAGGACTGAGTGCACAATCATGGCGTTGGCTGCCACCATCCAGGTAATGTGAAATCTTCCAAAGGCATGAGTCAGTCAGTCAGTCGACCAAACAGCCAGCCAGCCCCGGGCACTGGCATGGGGCGCTGGATTGGAGACTAGGCTGACTCATATTGACATTGTAGCTTTCTGGCCGTTTCTATCCACGATGGCTGACTTTGCCCCATACTGGGGAAGAGGCAGTGGATCTGGTCAAAGACCTTGAACATACACTGGTGAATGAAGGAATGCCTACTCTACCTACACAATGCTAACCTGAACTGTATTCAAGCTGAACAGACGTCCACACCAACTTGAAGAGGACACTGATAGCAGTTTGCCTACATGACAGAACTAAAGCGTACTCACCGCTACAGAGAACTAGGGACTGGATCCTCTGTACGTGGACTGGCTCGGCCTTCATTTGGAATTTGGGAAAGGAGGACCTTGAGCTCCCTACGCTAAGCCACACTGATAACAGTGTAACCTTCCCAGAGGGCCTTGGGACAAAGGCGAGCCAAACCATTGATGCGATAAACATCAGGGAAGCATAACATAGCACCTCTCCAAGACACAAGCCTTAATTCAATTTTATCACACCACTACAGCCCAAGTCAACTTCTTCCTTTCTCTGAAATAGTAGTTTACAGTTCACATAGCTTCATATACAGTATCGCCCTGAAATAGCTACATCTTTTAAACCACAGGTGCCAAACCCAATTCCATGGATGGCCAAGTGTCCGCTGGGTTTTGCTCCAACCTGGTACTTGAAATTAATTAGGTCACTAATTAATTAGGAACTCCCCTCACCTGGTTTTCTAGGTCTTAGTCACCAACTAAAAAAACAATCATATCCAGCAGACACTAGGCCTTCTGTGGAACCAGTTTGATACACCTGGTTCACCACTGCATTTGATGACTCATCGATAGACTTGGATGGCAAAACTAGTGTTTTTGAGAGCTAAATAAAATCGCACAGCAATAGATTAACATTTCTATGAGAGCTTGACGGTTTTAAGGACCTATTTGTAACCCGTGGGAACTGAACAGCTGTTCAGACCTACATACACACTGCTCTGGAAAAAGGAAAGGAACTTAAACATCTTCTCTTTAGCCTAAGCCTGGGCTAATTCAATAGAAGCTTTTGTTGTTGTTTAGAACTTTAGTGTAACCCTGACTAACCCACCTTCCTCTCTGATACAAGCCAACGCCAGGCTGACCATAGAGATAAATAACTTCATGGAGCTTCGCCAAACGCTGACACTTGGATGAGAACTGGCCCATTCAGTACCCCCATCATCTGCTAATACAAACCTCTGATAGCCAGAGACTTGAAAACCAAGAGACGTTTACATAGTTTCTCAGTTTGGATGCAACTGAAGATTACACAGACCTCACAAACCTTACCCAAGTGTTCACATTCCGTCCAGATAAGGATGAGACTCAAATGTAACAGTCTCAGCTGTGCTTCATGAAGAGTAAAACTGTTCCGCTTCATCTTTATTTCTATATAACTGATGTGTTTATTTTTTATTTTTCTACTTGATAGACAGAACCGTGAATCGTTTGCATCTTAGATACACTTGATCGACCAGGCTAAATAAAACTGTTAGTATGTAAAACAAGAAGTATTGTTTTATTTGTGCAAATAACTCTGAAGCTGTCTTCAATACCGAAACACACTCAATTGGCTAACCTCAGCAGTCAGACAATCCAGTCACACAATATGAACATAATACTCAAGCAGCTGCGCATCCTTAAAATTCCCTCCCCAGATGGCCCATCAATGTAATTATACTGTTTATGTTTTTACATCAGCAGTCAAAGTGCTTTTACAAAACACCTTGCCTTAAACCCCAAGGAGCAAACAACAAACTGCTTGTATTTGTGACTTACTGATTAAGGAATCTATAGGTACATGTTGGTGTTTGTGACTAAATTAATAAGGAGTCTAAACACATATTGGTGTTTGTGAATGACTGATACATACATGTTGGGGTTTCTGACAGCTTGAAGGAGTGTACACATACATGTGGGTGTTTGTGACTGACTAAAGGAGTCAATACGTACATGTGGGTGTTTGTGCTAAATTCAGCATGGATCCTCTCCAGCTTCACTTTGCAAGCATTCACCTCGTCTGGCTTTGGAAGGTCATACTTCTTCATGAGTGTTTTTATCCCTGTGTGAAAAATATTGTTATGTGAAACAACACTGAGAATAACATTATTTTGTGCCGTCAAAACGCTGATCAAGTTTGCCACCATGTGGTTGGAATTGGTAAGGGCAATTACTCACGTCTCATCGCATCGTACATCTTTGAGAGGGTCTCTTTGTTGTCTTTTAGTCCCATACACTCTGTCAGATAGCTATGAGAAAGGGGACCAACAAAATCGTTTTAGGCTAAACTGACTACTGCTCTACAAAACACTATGAGAGTTTGTTAGCTCGAGGACAGGGTGGTGCTCGCCTACCTTTCCATGCTGAGACCGGCCCGCGACGCGCTGTTCATGATGGCTGTCATGGCAATCTGTGATGGTGGAAAAAGCAGTCCGATGTCCGTCAAGGAGGCCCGCGTTAAGAAGTCATCGGCACTTTTCCTCAGAGACTCTGGGTTCTCTAGAAGAGGGTACCTTGTCTGAGGAAAAGATCAAAGGTCACCAACCGACAAAGCTTCTTAATGAAACTTTAGTTCACACAAAAACATCAGGATTTTCTGGGTTCACACTCTTAGGAATCTCTTTGGCATCCAGAGCAACTGACAGCAGCGAGCCCTTACATGTTCATACTTTCTTGTACTGACCCCTTGTGGGAATCAAACATTGCACATTGCGTCATGCTCTACCAATTGGACAATTAATAAGCAGACAATTTGTCAACAACGCTTTTAAAAAGCTTTAATTTACCAACATTTTGGCAAATAAAAGTTAAGTCTATCTCTATTATGCAGTTCCTTTGCACAGAGTTGTGTGGTTTGTTCAACTATGTAATCAATGTATTTTTTCGGGGTCTCATTTTCTGGAACTGGATGTCTCAGTCTGCCCACCTTGAGGTCTATGAGCAAGCCCTCCATCGGCCTGTAGGGGTTGTGCACCACCAGGTGAAAGTTGAGCTGCTGAATGAGAAGGAGCTCATATTCCAGTATCTGCTCCAGAGCCCTGTCCTGACCGGATGCACTCTCCTGAACGAGATTACCCACAAACTGGGTGCTGGACACATTAAACTCATCTACCTTACAGGAGAGGTAGGCACAGGTCAGCCTGAAAAACAGAGATAAACTTAAGCTGGGGCAGGGAGGAATATGAAGTGTTGAAACAGATTGAAACGAGCCAGAACAGGAGACTGAATAGACTGAGCCCAAGAGGGTGAGACCGAGAAGAGACATGGAAGTTATGCACCTTTTGAATGTGAAGGGCTATCCATGGATACCTGATTTGAATAACTAGGAACAGCAGAAATCACAGTGAATTCACTGAAGACCAAAGGCTTTAAGAGTACTAGTCAAAGAAACGCCCGGTGCTACTCACATAATTGTTCTTGGATGATATTCCATCAGTGAGTTGTTGAGGTAAAATCTCCGGAAATACATGACGGCTGTCCCCTGTTGAGATGGTAACTATTAATCCACCACTTATGTACAATTTGTCTATACAGTGTTTATCCTGGGTCAGATTTATCAGTACAGTACTTCTTATCCTTTGACAATGCATTCGTTAAAACAACTGTAGGCAGTAGTTATAATACAAATAAAAATTTGCAAAAACTAAAGGGTCCTCATAAATCATTTTCAATACTGTTCGAAAAGTTTCATAAAGCTGGTTGAGACTTTCGACCGATACTGTAAATGTTAATGGAAATTGTAATGCATTTAAATACCTCGATGTTTCTTTTGTGGTGAAATATAGAACTCACCAAATTTGACACTAATGTGTTAATTCATCAGTAATGTCACCAATGGTTAGCTAGCTGGAGCTGCTCAACTGTACACAAACTCAACCTGCTCAAGTAGATCGATTGGTTGGTGAAAAACATGAGTTAACATAGCCATGCATTCACGAATAAATACTTAACAATTACAAACTTAACTCCATTAATTCTAATTATAATGAATGACAAATGTGTATTTTATTAACCGGCTGAGCAATATTCCTCTTCTGTCATCACGACCACAATGGTTTTCTCTTTAAATGCTCATGGATTACAGTACAGTCGTGCTCCGTGCAATGAGAGGAATGTTTCGCAAAAAAAAATTAAACATAGTTTTCTTAAATGTACAGTTGTCCCATTCAGTACTTTTGAAATTGTTGGTCGTACGCAACTTCGCTCCGGTGTACCCGACGTCACATTTCAAAAGTATTATTATTTGTTTCGCTGTCTCGTGTAGACCGAACTAATCGATTACGACATATTTATTAACAATATAATTGATTGTTATCGATTCGTTGTTGCAGCCCTAATGTCAGTGTGTTCTTAAAAGACTGAAATTGTCTCCCCTCTTTTTACCGATAAGAGACTCATTGAGGAAGTCAACATTTGTTAAAATGTGTCTAAATTATTTTCTGAAAACATTAAACTGTGATTAGGCTTTAGATGATAGGTTACGTCTGTTAGATAATTACCATAGATCATTACGTTTGGCAATATTCTCGTATTCTTTTTAAGCTATTTTTCTTCATCAGCTGAGTGTTTTCTTAGACTGAAAGTCTAATTGCCCAAGAGAAATGGTAATTCAGGTTTTAGTTACCTTTAAACAGCCACAACAAACTTCAGCTAACTTTTGCCATTGCTAGCTAAAAATCTATAGAGATAATGGGCCTGTAAGAGCATGCTGACATTTTAATGGTCAATCACATTTAAGTAAAACTTATGTCATGTCTTTTTGCGAGTTTATTGTAAAAAATGCTACGCACCCACATTACTTCCATAATATTTTTAGGTAAAATTTGCAGACATCCTTTAAAGGAAACGGAACCAGATTGAATTTTTTCTCAGCCCATCATTTATATCTAGGTAAGAAACCTTAATAAGTTGTAAATTTTTGAAATAATCCTTTAATATTAATTTATTGAAACAAGCCTATTTGTATATGGAATTTTTTTGAAACCTTATAGTTTAGTTTACATATTAGTAAAACATAAAGTGGACATATGTCTTTAGAAACATGGGCATTTAAAATGTCAACTAAAATATGTATGTTTATATTCCATCAACTTTCTGTCTATAATGGCAATAATCTATATGCCATAAAAATCGATATCTTATTTTTGACTATAATCTGAACTATATATCTGACCTTTCATCAAGTTTGATTATGTTTCTAGTCTTAGGAAAAGTGTCAAATGCAAACAACAACTGAAATATTTCCAATTCACACGTGGGTACAATACACCTTGTTTTTGATAACTATAATAAGCAACCACCTAATTATTTGTTTGAATTCCTGGCCCTACATAATACATACCACAACCGATTTAGGCATTGCAGGCTTGAAAGCATTACAGAAGTCAAGGAGTCTCTTCTCATAGTGTCTGAAGAGCACATCCTCCTCGTGAGCATCCAGAAACAGGGAGTTACTAACTGTAGGCTAACAAGGTAGAGGCAAAAAAAAATTGTGAGGGGATAACACGGGCAGCAGTAAGAAACCTGACGCAGAACGTGTGTCAACTACTAAAGATATTATCAACTGCAAAGTAACATGTTAAACTCTATTTACCTTCCCACTGGCAAGCATTTTGTTGCGAATTTTTTGGTTGGCTTCATATCTCAGTTTTTCCAGTGTTTCTTCACTCTCAAATATCCAACACTTTTTCTGAGAGCTATTGTGAAACATGGTGTAGATCTGCTCATAACAAATAACATACAAGTTGTTAGAAATGTACATAAATACCTTGCGAGATACTGACATTCGAAAAGCCTTTGATGTTAAACTGATTAGCCTATCGATTGCATGGCTAGGATTAACAGCTTCTCTCGGTAATATTGTAAGTACATTACTGTACATTTAAAATTCCACCGAAGACAAGGATTTGAGTAACTAATCTGTGTTGTGTTGTCCTGGTCCAAACATAACTACTTAGTTAGATTAACTTACGTTACAATAGCACATTTTAGTTAACCAGTGTGTAAACATTTTGGTCTGGTCAAGTATATTACCAACGTAAAGCAAGCCAGTTACCTGGATACTTTTAGTAAAGCCAGCTAAGCACTGACAAAACACGTTATGAAACGTTACAGCTACCTTTATGATTTAAAAGTTACAAGCTTAGCAAGTAGTCAAAGATCCTTAACTAACCATGAATTCTCTTTTCCTATTCGGCTTATTTTTCTGGTAATGCGTGTCAACATTATGTCCATTGCTGATGACGTCATTTTACCGTAATGTATGGTAAAGTGTGGAAATAGAAGCCAATGTGTCTCCATGTACCTTTAAATTCTAGGAACAACTCAAATGCAGAGGGTATTTACTTATTTAAGAGGAATTCCTATAATACTACAAAATCTTTGCTACTTCAAATGTTTGTGCAATTGCTATAGATGCCACCCACTCATCTGTTGCTCTTTAATCCAGAATGTGTAAAAGACAGAACTTGAAAACTCTGCTAATACCCCTGTTGACTGACCAGTAGGAAATATGTTTTTGTGTTTCTTCTGGTCTTGACAGTAACAAAAGAGCTATAGGTGCATATTTTCAACAAAAAGTCTGGATGTTGCCTCAGACATATTTATTATTTACCAATGTAAATTAACTATAAGATTAATTACAAATTATCCATTGACATACCTTAACATTAAAACCAAAGGCAGTGGTGATTCTGTTTTTGACGCTGTGCTGACATTACGACTTTTTGGCAAGATATAATTATCAATTAATCATATTTATAATGATTTTATCCAACTTTGTAAAAATGTACTGCTTGGATTCATTTTTAAAAAATTTGGTAATTATTCTGAAATCATTTCATTTAAAAAATTTCATATTATTACTGGCCACATTTCATATTAATAAATTCTGCAACATTTATATAATATAAAAACAGAAAACCTTGTTTCTAAATTAATAAAATGAACTAAATACTATTTTAAAATGATTTGATTCTCTGCCAACCAGTGTTTATGAATATGTATCCCTCACATAAGCCATTAGTATGATTTCCACCATACAATGAGAAATTGTAATTATTTTATAAAGAGTACTTGAGAAATATGTTAGGTTATTTGAAATGAAGTACCTCACAAATAATTTGTTATTCTAAATTCTGGTCTTCTCAACTATTAGATTTTTTTTGTTCCAGTATAGTTGCCAGTCTGAAATAAATTGTGATAAAGCTCTCGAAACAATTTCAACAGAGGCATCACTTTTAATAAGTCGGGGAATACAGGGACTGATGTTGACCGTTGTATATCTTTAGATATAATGCCAATCTAACTAACTTAACTTTTATCTCTTTAGCTACTAAGGCTAGGTCTAAACAGAGGAAGCTGTCTGGTCATGCGCCACTCACCCAGCGGTAGGACTGGCATTAAAAACATGTTAGTTTGTTCGGTTTTGGTTGTACCACTGACAAGATTATGCTATAAAATCGATATTCTAAACGAAACATAGTGGCTAGATATTTTCATATGTAGTTAGCGGCTTAAGCTATCTAGAGTTGTTTCTACTATTCCACTTGTAGACGCTAGAGGGTAGAATTTACCAATTTCTCCTTTAAGGTCATAATGAATGTATCTATGTACCCTCTACCTAAACGTTTTTTCTATATGTGTAACGTATACTGGTGTTCCCCCGTTATACCTGCATGTAACACAGGTAATTATGTGTATATTTGTACAGCCTTTATAATAATAATGCATATTGGGAACTGGTCTTCTTCAATCTCTTTTTCTGTGTTCCTGTCTGCTAATCTACCTCGATCTATCAATTATATAGGAATGTATATCATTCACTCACTATCTGATTATCTTATGTGCTCACCACACACGAAATGAATTTAGGCTTACAGCAGTTCACTGTTGAAACACAGTTGTATTCGTTGCTGTTGGTTAGTTTAGGTATTATAGATTTATTGTGAAACAGTACTAGTAGTAATGTCATCAAACTGAGTTATAATCTGGGTATAGGTCAGTGTAATATCCTGGGCACATGTAAGTCTAATATTTTAAGTATAGTATGTAAACCTGATTGTAATATAATGGGTAAGTGTGCTTATGAAGTTGATTCTGATCTCCCTCTATAAGACGCACTTAACAATGGGTTCATACACACATAACAATTATAAATACACTTAAATTTGTCATTCCAGGACTATTTGATTAAGCCACAATTTGATTCAGCTAATTGATCAGATCTGTTCCATCTAAAGCATAGGCTAGAGCTTAATCGTAAAGCAGGGTAGGTGTACGCGCATAGTTAATTAGGATAATCAAGGCAAAATGTGAACAATTGTCTGTTTCTGATTAAGGTTAGACTATTCATGCTGGTATGCATTGACAGATGAAAATCAGAAATTGAATCAAATATTTACTGTAACAGAAAGAAGGGTTTACCCAACCTCCACTCTACCCAGTCGTTCTGTATTCTCTCATTTGCATAAACATGAGTAATTTATGAATAATACATGTCCTTGCATTCAGAGGGAGCCATTAATTTGCATATCACTGCACTACAGTTTTATTTCCTGTGCGGTGTTATCATGAAGCCCTTAAAGCCTGCATAAACCAAAATCAAAGGAAATGCTATATAACGGTATGTGAGACTTTTCACTTTATATCTCTTTTGCTCGCGCTTTCATTCGGCGGTAAATATTCGAAATTCAAAGTATGACCATTTTATTTACATATATAGTTTTGTGGCGTGCTATAGAGAGTATTTATGCAATAACAACCGCCGGTGCTTTACCCTGTGAATTGCATATGAAGTCTGGATGGATTACTGATGAGACCGCAACGTTTTCTATAGGCTATGGGGTGTGTACGCGTATGTGCGCGCTCGCGCTCACTTCTAGACGCTTTTGCCTTTGAGATGCAGCAGCCATGCTTATTTGCGAAACATACATTTAACATGTATTGAAGCAGAGCTTTCATTCTTTCAACATTATTAACATAATCAGTAGACATAGACATTTTCACACAATTGTAATTTCTGTTGCCCTCATCACGATTTAGATTTTTTTCCCTGCGGTTATTTATATCCTATAAATGGTTGTAATACATTATGTGTCGAATGCATGGAAGTAAATCAAGGAAACATCGAATGGCAGAAAGCACGTGTGTGGTGCGTTTTCGTTTGTGTGTGTGTGTGTGTTTGAGAGAGAGAGAGAGAGAAAGACAGAGAGAGAGAGAAAGAGAGAGGAAGCCAGAGGGAGAATCTGCGTTTTGACTGAATGTATGGTGGGAAATCCTGGAGGGTTGCTCTGGCATTGCCAGATCAACCAGATTATTTTAACAATCCTGCTGACTGAGTTATTCTCATTTCGTCCTAAATCCAGCGTATGATGATGCATACATTTTCTTCTTATGAAAACATACAGCAGCTGAATCTTAGGATTTTTTGCACCGATTGAAATATGAAGTGATGTAACAGCAATGTTAGTGTGGAATTGGGATTGCCTTGTTGGGTGTTATTTATTGTTATTTGTTCTTTTTTTATTGGTATTTTTATTTCATTTTGTGATGTCATCATCGTGATTTGACTGTGGTGCATATCTATGGGAGTTATTGATTTTGACACCTGTAAATCAGAAGTACCCTAATGTTAGCTAATAAAAATGCAGGTCAACTACTCAGCCTACTGTTTGTTATTCCGTGTGCATGCATAAGCTCCTAATGTCCTGTAAACACACTGTCCTCTGTGAGGAGATTGCCATGATTAGAGACAAAACACGCTGAAGAGTTGACTATACACCACCAATCAGCCATATGTTGTGAATCCAGTCAGTATCATTGTAGTTCTGGTGATGTCTAAAGATTACAGCAATGATGGTCACGGGAACGGTGATGATGACGGTGACGTGACGATGAAAAGGCTGCACTGATTATGAGGATGTTGTCCAGGTTGATGGAGTTAATGGCGATGGCAGCGCTAAGAGAAAGGACACGTTTGTTTTTCTAGTCTATATGATTGTCCTCAGAATCATTAGATGTCATTCAGGCATTAGCCGTGGCCATCGACACTGTTTGGTTTTGAGATATTTATTTTGAGATACTGTGTGTGTGTGTGTGTGTGTGTGTGTGTGTGTGTGTTTTTGTTCCCTCGCAGATCGTTTATTCTTTTTTTTTTCATTCCCCGCATGCAAATATGAGTTATTGCTCCCTACAACACCTACCCACTTTTAATTTCCCTACCCACCCTTGATGCTGTGGTTGCCATGGTGAGCCGTTGTGGCTATGGTGATGTCAGAAGCTCTCTGAAGGACAGTTGTGCAGGGGATGGTCACAGAGGAACTCTGAACACCATTGTTTCCCCTGTGACACTCGTACAGGAATGGCACCTGTCCTCGATCAATCATAAAACCGTGTTTTCTTTTTGTAACCTTTTTACAACCCCTTTTTTTTGTGTTAAATGTCGTATCATCGTTAACGGGGGCTTATTCCACATTATTGCACATTAAGGTTTAATAATGTCATAATGTCTCCAAGCTCAGTGGTCTGATAATGACTGTGCTCTGTGTTAAATATCAGATGAACCTTGAGGTATTGCAAACATTGGATCTGTGTGTCTCTCCTCACGTGTGTGTCTGAGTGTGGCTAGTGTTTCTACAGCCGTCCATGTTGGCATCAACCCCCCCCAACCTCTCCTTCAGACAGCCGGCACCCCCCCTCCACTCCTCTCTTTAATTGAGCTTTGTGTCTTCCTCCTCTCCATTCAAATCCAGACACATTTGCATAGCAGCTCCCCAGCTGTAGAGTGGCCGGCTAAATGAGGAACACAGACCCAGTTTACCCGATGTGCATACTAAACAGGCGTAGAGCGGAAACACATCTACCCTTCCATCATCCATCCATCACCCACCCCTCATCCATTCATCACCCATGCCTCATCCATTCATCTGTCCAGCCACACAGGGAGGAGGGAAGCATCGGGTTTCATGATGAAAACAGCAGAATAAAAAAATACCAGAATAATATATACATTTATTAAGACAGCCCTAAAGCACAGGCACGCACTGGCACGCACTGGCACGCACGCATGCACATGCACGGGCACACACACACACACACACACACACACACACACACACACAGACACACATATTTACACACACATACAGTACACACATTACATAAAGCATAATCAAAGTCTGTAATTCTATAGTAAGTTATTTTCCTTGTACAGTATTACTTTAAATCAGAACTCGTCCTGAATTAAATGGCATCCTCAATTCACCTCCAACTGCAATCGGCATATTAAATATGCATCAACATCTTTAAAGAGAATTGTAAGACCCCAAGGCCAGTCTTTCATTTTTGGCCTATTGGCAGGATATTTCTCACATTTCAACTCGTTTTAGGATTCAATCAAAAGACTGACTAGAGGGTTTACTGAAATCAAATGCTCCACAGTCTAAAAGAACTGTCCTTGGTTGACAATGGTCTGGTCTGCAGTACAGAACTCCTCAGGTATACCCATGGAAAAAATATTGAATGAAATTTGTCATCACAATCATCCGAAAGACAAGTCGTCTATTGTAATGTTTCTGCTCTTGTTCCTGAATGGAGCTGTAGTTCCGTTATGGCAGATCTTCTATGGGTAAATCTACAAGAAAGGTTTAGATAAGCAGCCATGGTTCAAGGTTGGCACGTTTTTTCTCCACGTTGTTCTGTGTGTGTGTGTGTGTGTGTCTGAGTGAGTGTGTCTGAGTGAGTGTGTCTGAGTGTGTGTGAACGTGAACACGGGCTGAAGACCCATATTGTGCTCTGTCACTCAGACTGTGTCCATCCCTGGTGAAATGGAGAAGGATGTGAAAGTGCAGGCATTCATGTGAAAATCCAATCCTTCACAGTACACAGCCCCTGCAAAGTCTTCCAAATGACCCTTTATATCATGTGCCATGTCCGCACCTTTCCAAAGAGCCAGCCCATTTCACCGACATGGACTCATGTAGGCTCCGGCTTGAGTAATGTATGACCTGTCTGTGTAGTGTTCTCTGTATCTCAACCTCGGCTGTGTGTGTGTGTGTGTG
>JACXGJ010014361.1:0-14953 GCA_016801105.1 Esox niger | reverse complement strand
GCTTTAGTCCATTCACGAGGTGAAATTAGAAAATATGTTTATTTTGAAATTTCCAATTAACCTTAGACAGGCCGTATGTGGCGCGGGGCGTACAATGCCCAGGTCTGCAAATAGTGTGGTCTGACTTTTACCTCGCGGGCCGCACAGGATCCTCAATCGGGCCGCATGCGGCCCGCGGGCCTTACAATGCCCAGGTCTGTCTTAAAGCATGAGTTGTTTCAGGGTGGAACCATCTAAATTGTAATATGGTATCTGTTTCTTGAAAGAAATGTAAGATGGCTGCCACGGCCACCAGGAGCCATATCTGTATTGGCCTAAAAAATCCTAAAAAAGGTCTTCAGGACCTTGACATTTTGTTTGATGATTGCCATGTCACTTGTTCGCCAACTCATTAGCAGTTACAAAGGTAAATATTTTTAAACAAAATGAATCTACCTCTGTGCCAAATGTGTTTACCAGCAAAACAATTCAGAACTGTAACACTACTTTATCAGTAGTGGTCATAATTTATGGGTACAAAATTCTACATCTGTGCCAAATGTGGCACTCTTATTACAAAACACATGATTATTTGACATAGCTGCCCGTCAATCTTTCAATCCATCATTCCTATACTTTTACCTTTTTCATCTTTCTTTCACTGCAATATTTGTTACTCAGTTTAGTCATTCCTTGAATACGGTATTCTGTTATGAAGCTGTTGTACTATGCCAACATGTTTCAGAGTTCATCATTGATTCGCGTTCCACAAAAGTGACCAGTTTGGCATCAAAAGTTGAACAAATAGAGGTCCATGAGGGTCGTAATCACATGCAGATAGAGTTAGAGTGGTCGGGAAACAAAGTTACAGAAGAGAGAAAGTAGTAGTAATTTCCTGAGGCATGGAAGGCACATCAGGCTGAATCCTAATTGGTGCGATTTACAGTTTAATCATCCCCAAATGACAGCTCCTCACCTGTTCAGGGTCCTACACAGGGCTTTATCAGCTGTCTGCGTTATTGTGAATGTCTTTCTGGGTGTATGTGTGATAGTACATTTTGTACTAGGTCCCCATTCTGAAATATAGTAGGTCCCCCATAAGGTTTATTGGCTGGTTCCCAGTAGGAAAAAACATATTCGACTTGAAGGTGAGTTTTAAGGTAAAATGTACAATTGGTTGAAGTCCTAATGCCTAACTTTCAGGGTTATGCGTTAGGGCTAGGTTTCAAGGTTTATTTGTCAAATGCACTAAAATTCTTGTGACATGGCACATAACCCAAGGTTGTTAAAGCACAAGGTTTAGGCTGTCATGGTTATAGTTTAGGTTAGGTTTATGGTGTGAGGATAGGAAACATTTGGGGTGTTCGGGCCCTACAACAACTTACTATTTACAACACACTGTGTGTGTATGTGTATTGGGGGGAGATTACATTTTGTGCCTGTTGGTGTGGTCACTGTGTGTCAGGGAACATGTGTGTAAGCTGAGGTTTAGAGTGTTGGGTGTATTGGGGGAAGGGCAGAGGCATCTCTATTAATCTTTGAGGACCTGGCAGAGAATACTCTGGTCTCACTAATGGTATTATTTGTTATTCAGACATTAGGCAGATGCGTTCTAATTTACCCCCACCCCTCTTCACTAAACACGCATATGAGTAAATAAACATGCCACATATAAATAAGAACCCAGACAGCACACATACGTTTTGCAAATGTTGGCCCAATGTATACATGCTTGGCATGATGTGGTATGGAGGATGTTCGCACATTGATTGGCCATTTATCACGTTTTCCTTTGAGTCCATTTCTGAACAATACGTGCTGATAATGGGCATGAAAAGCAATTGAATTCACCTTGACACAATGTATGAGAGTACTAATTATCTCTGCACGAAAAACACTAGGTAGGAAATGTAATGCCCGATTACTGATGGGTCACACACACCCTGTCCATACCAGCTGCTAGGAATTATGTACAGTCCCCTCCAAAAGTATTGGAACGGCAAGACAAATTATTTTGTTTTTGATGGTCACTGAAGACATTTGGGTGTAAGATCAAAAGATGAGTATGAGACAATTTCAGCTTTCATTTCCTGGTATTCACATCTAGATGTGTTAAACAACTTAGGACATAACCGTTTGTATTAGACAACAGCATTTTTAGGTGAGCAAAAGTAATGGAACAAATAATCTTGAAGTAAATAACATTTAATATTTTGTGGCATAACCCTTGCTTGCAATAACTGCCTTTAGCCTGCGACTTGTCAACATCACCACGGTTGCAAATGTAGGATCTGAGCATTAACAACTACAATATGAATGTATGGTTCATTAGAAGTGAATGTGCCTAGATACTTAGAATAACAGAAATTTAAGATTCTCCCTGTTGGTTGCGCTCTGGTAACCACAGGAATGTTTACATTGACCATTTGGTGTGGGGGTTAGGGTCTTGGCTTTGCTAGGTATACACGCCCCTCAAGGTATTTAACAGCTTGTACCCCACATTACAGTTGAGAGAGTAGAGAGAGACAAAGGGAGTAGGGAACAGTTTGAGCCTGTAACATCATGTGCTAATAGACTATCAATATGCTGCAATAAACATTGAATACTCTCTCCTTGACAACCGAGTACGCGAGTTATTATTACTACCACTATACGACATGGCTGATTTCTAACACAATCTTCGTTTGTGATGCTATTCCAGGCTTTTTCCGCAGCTTCTTTCTTTTGTTTGGGGGTGTTTCTCCCTTCCGTCTCCTCTTAAGGAGGTGAAATGCATGCTCAATTGGTTTAAGGTCAAGTGATTGACTTGACCAGTCAAAAACCTTCCACTTTTTCCCCTGATGAAGTTCTTTGTTTAGTTGGCAGTGTGCTTTGGGTCATTGTCCTGCGGCATGATAAACTTCCTCCCGATAAGTTTCAATGCACTTCTCTGTAAATTGGCAGACAAAATGTTTCTGTACACTCCTGAATTCATTCTGTTGCCACCATCATCAATAAATATTAATGAGCCTGTTCCCGAAGCAGCCATGCATGCCCAAGACATGACATTACCTCCAGCATGCTTCACAGATGAGCTTGTATGCTTTGGATCATACGCAGTTCCTTTCTTTCTCCACTTTTTGGCCTTTCTATCAGTTTGGTAGAGATTCATCTTAGTCTAATCAGTTCATAAGATTATGTTCCAGAACTTTTGCGGCTCATCTCTGTACTTCTTTGCAAATCTCAATCTGGCCTTCCGATTCTTACTACTGATGAGTGGTGTGGCCTCTATATTTGTGCTCTCTGAGTCTTCTTCAAACAGTGGATTGTGATACTGTCACCCCTGCACTGTGGAGGTCGTTGGTGATGTCACTTACTAATGTTTTGGGGGTCTTCGCAACTCCCACGATATTTCTGTCATCAACTACTATTGTTTTCCTTGGCCGACCCATTCGACGTCTGTTGCTCAGTACACCAGTAGTTTCTTTCTTTTTCAGGACATTCCAAATTGTTGTGCTTGCTATGCCCAATGATTGTCCAATGGCTCTGGTCGATTTTCCTTCTTTTCTCAGCTTGACAATGGCTTGCTTTTCTCCCATAGAAAGCTCTCTGGCCTTCATGTTGGTTTATCCTCTTTAACAAGACATGCAGTCTTTATAGGTGTAAACCAACAATAGGCATATTTTTCTAGATCAAAACAGCAATAATAGAAAACAAACCTGACATTTGGCTGCACATGCTATGTGTTTGGGTAAAATCAAGAGATAAGATTTAAATTAATATGAGGTTTATTAGTCTATTGGATACCATGCAATAAGGTTCTTAAAATAACTCTAGCAAAATAAAATAACTTTTAACTTTAGGAAAAAAACTAAAAAACATCACATTCAACAAAAGATGGGAAAAATGAGAGGGTATCTGGGGTGGTTTGATCAGGACAGGCATGTTCCCATAGAAGTATCTGTGGCATTTACGTTTTGTTGGCTCAATGCTTTCTAATGATCAAATCTAGTTCAAGTTGTACCAGTGTCATCATTAGTGTCACAGGGTGAGAGACAAGGAACAGACACAGGTTTAATGGTAGGGCTATGTTTATTGACAAAATGTCAGAAGAAATCTGGGGGAATTATCAAAAACTTTAATTCAAACTGCTGGTTAAGTGGAAGTACCTGAAGGTATAGATGCATGTGGCCATTGCGTTGGCAACCGCATTGCTGTTCTCACTGTCTTCCTATCCAGTTCCGCATTTCCAAAGCATGTGTGTATGCCAGGGACAGTTCCTGTTAAATTTTGTTTGGATTTGCTTCTCTGGAGAGAAATGCTTTATATACTGTATTTTTTTATGTTTTTCAACTTGAACATGAATAATGGTCAACTCAGTTACACTGCTCTGCCACCGTTTCAAACATGAGTGAACATTCCGTTAAATATTTCTCACACAGCTAAAATTCTCTCAACGTTCCAAATGGAATGTGATCTTCCAATGTCAGGGTGATGTTGCAATGTGTGCTATACAGGAATTACATTCATATACAGTAGCAGAACTAAGGAATACATTTCTGTGTTGGAAGGCTTGTTTTGTATTCAAAGCCAGCCAGGAAGAGCAAATGTCTCATTTACTGACTGACCGAGTGATTGACTGACTACCCATTGTTAAACAGTGTAGTGGTTTGTGACACAGACTGCCACACAGGAGACCAGGTATTGAATCTGGCTATCGTCACAATTCTGCTGTATGGACAGAAGGGCAGAGGCAAAACGGTCTGTGGTATTCATGGTTTAATAAAGAAACAAACAAACTGACAGCAGTATGACTGGGCACTACAGCCTACGGCTAAAAAACCAAAATGAACCACATTACTGTAGGCAACCATTCAACATAAATAGGTTCCCCAATTGGAGGCAATAACCAACACCTGCCTCCAATTGGGGAGACCAAAGCACATAGAGGTGCCTAGAGGCACATCTTCTGGCCATGTCCTGACTATGGCCCCAGCCAGCGCGAAGATGGCTAGGGGCATAGCCAGGACGTGACAGCTATAGACAAGAAAGTTAGGTGAGGATAAGCTGGTTACAAGCATCAGCAGCTACTGTAAAGCATCAAACAAGCCAAAAGGAAAATACAGCCGAACTGTCCAAGAAGGCAGGCACTTCAACACAAAATGCGTTCCGGCTTTGAAAGGCAGAGCTAAACTAGTAAGGAACGCCATTTGGGTCTTTGCATCTCAAAATAAAGATGTAAAATAACATGTTGAATAAGCCTATTGACCCATCAACATGGAATATTACTTTCATTCCTTAATTCTGTACAGGTAAACTACTGGTCAAAAGTTTTAGAACAATTAATATAGGAAGACAGACAGGCTATTATAACCCATAAAAGTGTAGCTCTCCTTGAGAGAAATTGCAAAGAAAGCCATGGTGTCAGTAAGTACAATTTCCTACATCATCAAAAGGCACTTGGAAACTGAAGGAAACTCTGACAGGAAGAGATCTTGCAAACCCAAAGTCACAAAAAAAAAATCTGAGAGTCAACAGCTTGTGTGATAGGCCAGACAAATTTATTTGTATAGCATATTTCATACACAGGGAAATACAAAGTGCTTCACATTAGAGAATAACTAACCTGAGGCATACTGTACGATAAATACATTTTGCGTAAAAGACAAAGCATGCAAATAAAAGAATGCATTTAAGATGGCAAAAGATGAATAAAAGGCAGAAGAAAACAAAGGTTTTAAGCCTACATTTAAAAGTGCCCAATGTTGGAGCAGGCCTAAGATTTTCTAGCAGATTGTTCTCACACTGCGTAGCATAATGACTAAACGCTGCCTCACCAGCTTTTATACTCATTCTTGGAATGGTTAGCAGACCAGTCTCTGATGACCTGAAGGGCCTCAAGGGATCATACTGAGAGAATAAGTCTCTGTAACTAGCCCCTGAACCATTCAATGATTTACAGATGAGTAGCAGTATCTTACATTTTGAGATATGCGGAGCCAGTGCAGAGACCTGAGAATTGGTGTAATGTGTTCAGTTTTCTTGGTTTTTGTTAGGACTCTAGCCACAAAAATCTGAACAAGCTGCCATTTTCAGAGGGATTTATTTTAGAGAGACTTGAAAATAGGCCATTGCAGTACTCCAACCTACTGGAGATAAAAGTGTAGCCTGTTGAAGAAAAAAAAGAAAGTTACTTACAGATGTTCAGAAAAATGTGGAACTGTTGCTTTAAATAATGCTTTATTTTTCTTAAAGGCTGTTTATTAATTCCAAGTATGCTAACAACACACTGGTGTCCTTCAGAAGAACATTCTTGCCAAGCATCCTTGACAGTAAGGTCTTGAATGATCATGAGGACAGAGAACACACCTATCTGGATTGAGATGCATGTGTACTCTATGAGGGCTGTAACCTCCTCGGTAGTCCCTGAATAAAATATGAATGTGAAGATGAACGACAGAAGGTTGTTTGGAGACTATAGCAATAATCATATGATATGACATTTGTTTATTTGTTTTTAAGGGAAAATCAACTGCAATTCTAAAAAAGCTGTCCCACTCTACCGGTACTGTAATTAATTAACTTAACTAACGCTAACTGGCCTCTTCAGTTTACTGAATAATGTTAGCTAGCTGATTGAAAAGTCAGAGCAGTTTCTTAAATTAAAGACTACAATGCCCATTTCTCGTCACATTCATTTCCAGATGCTGATTTACAGGTACCATTTACCTGAAAAAAGAAATGTTAAAACGTATTACATGGAGTTTTTTTTGTTGAGTTTTTCCTCCTGACATCTTGAAATGAATTTTGGGATATCAGATGCGTTCTCGCTGAACAAGTCACCAACCCATACATCCTCAATAAAAGGGACGGATCACCTACACATCTGGGCATTTTAGGCACACTTTGTCTCTTGCGTTCTTTGGATTCGAACCGTACTTGGGCCATGAAAGATGACGTCAAATGAGTTCACAAGAACCCAAATACAGACAAAAACGCGAATTGATAAAAAGCAAAAGTTTGTTAAGCATGTACTTACCTAACATGTGGTCGAAACAATCTAACTTGTGGTAATTGGTAGTAATGGGATCTGAAATTTGCTAGCGAGTTTGTGATACACAGAAAAGAGTATTTCGATAATTTTTTCTAGGAAGAATGTTATTTAGTTGTCTGTTAGATAACCGAAACTGGGTTTGGAGTTAACAGAAGTATTTAAGGGCTTACTGTAAATTATTGGTACAACTTTTTCCCGCTGCTTAGTAAAGAGGAGCGCAAAGTTTATAACTAGTTTTAAGTTACAGTATGTCCTTATCGACGCTAGTCTCACACTAGACATTAGCAAAGAAAAAACAAACGCTGTTTACTAATCCGGGGAAACTAGTTTAGGTGTATTATTGAAGGACTTTGTCTCTAAGGATTCACAAGGTGAACAAGGAAGGATACCAGTTAGCAATTTGGGCGACCGGAAAAGGCTAAATTTCCACTGGCAACGTTGGATTTACCAATTGCCATACAACTGCTGATAGCCTGCTACATATGCTTGTTTTGTTCCGCGAGAACATGAGTGCTTATTTCTATGAGGTTGGACATTTAAATTGGCACGACGACCAAGTAACTGCTTCATGTTATTTAGTTATTAGGAGCAAAGAGAAGCTTGATTTCCACACCGTTCACAAGCATCGGTTCCAGGCCTGCAATATAATAGTAACTTTTGCCGGTGTAGCTTAATTTTTCCCCCCTTATTTGAATAATACCCATATACAAATGTGGATGTGGTATATTTGTGTACTGAGGAATACTTTGCTAAATGGATCCTGTGGAAGCTGTTACTTAAATGAACTTTTAATTGAGTTTAAAATATTTTTATTTAGCTTATTAAAGAAACCTAAGTGTGCAGGTAAATATCATATGATGTCTGATTAGTATATTTGATAGTTAAATTATTGTATTTTGCCTCTAAGAAATGTTAGCTCACTACTTAATCGAAACCTGAATTGCAGAGGTAGTTTCTTCCAATAATGGGGAACTCAGGGACCACCCTAGCCTAGTATTCTTACCATATCGCTACTAAAATAGGGTTAGGGGTGCTACAAAAGTATGAATATGTTCTTCTAGATCTTGTCTGGACATGAAGTCCTCTACACTGCTTGCACAATTATAAGACAAATTGTATTCCTCAAGAACAATTTTATTGTTGAACAAACACAATGCTCTCAGTCAATCCGAACTATAATTGAACCTCAAACCTGAATGTTTAACAAAGGAAAAGTGAGTTTTGATCTTTCTCAGGGGAATACATTAGAATGCAGAATTATTAGGCAACTCATTTAAAAAAAACTCCCAACTCACGTGTTAATTCTAAATTTTAAGTGTAACAAATACATAAAGCAAAATGACTATTTAGACGTTGGTCCTTTCAAACATATTCAGTGATCAATATAACCACCCTTTTTTAATAACTGCCATGAGCCTTCTATCCATGGAGTCTGTTAGTTTCTTGATCTGTTCACGATCAACTTTTGCTGAAGCTGCAACCACAACCTCCCAAATGCTGTTAGAGGTGTATTGTCCTCCCTGATGGTAAATCTCATGTTTGAGAAGGGCCCACAAATTCTCAATAGAATGTAAGTCAGGAGAGGAAGGGGCCAGTTCATTATTCAGGCATCTTTGTGGACCTTGATGGCTTGCCAATAGTGTAGTATTTGGATGCATATGATGGGGCATTGTTCTGCATGAAGATCACTTGAATGCTGAGGACTTCTTCCTGTACCATTGTTTGAAGTAAATACAGCTTCAGATTTTTTTTTCTTTCCTTCCCAATGTGTAATTTTTTTCCGGTGCTGTATCTTCCAGTAGGTTTAGGAGTTTAGTTTCAGTCCATCTTCAATCCAAAAAGTACCTCATCCTTAATGATAGCCCATACCAGTACCCCTCCTCCACCTGGCTGGAAGCTGCCTGAAGTGGTGCCCTGTGTCCATTAGTGACCCAGCTACGGGCCCATCAAGAGTCACTGTCATTTTATCTGTCCATAAAACCTTTGAAAAATCTGTCTTCAGGTATATATGTGCCCAATCTGTACAGTACGTTTCAAATCTTATTCAGTGGTGCTTGTGTTTGAGCCTTCTTGACCGTGGCGATGTCTCTGAGCACTTGAGACCTTGTACTTGTGGACACTCCAGGTAGGTTGTAGTTCTGGAATATTATAGCACTGGAGGATAATGGGTTCCTGGTAGCGTCACGTTCAATTCACCTCAAGTCTTTTGCAGTTAATTTGTGCATATTCTTCTCCATGTGTTTTTTGCACCCCATTTGACCATTCACAACAAAATCTTGGATTGTCTGGTGGTCACGTCTCAATAGTTTAGCTATTTCAATAGTGTTGCATCCATCTGAAAAGCATAGTACAATTTTTGACTTGTCAGTGTCAGCTAAATCTCTATTTGGCCCATTTTACTTGAGGCCATGAAGCTGCCTACTAATTATGCACACATTGATATTAGATGTTTTTACACAAATACATATCACCTGAAAATGATTCAATCCAATGAGTATTCAAGTTTATATGGTATGGAGTTGGAAAATGTGCATAGAGATAATGATTTCATAGATCAGAATGCTCACTTGCCTAATAATTGCACACGCATTGTAATTCTAGCAATGTATTTAAGGGGATAATAGGCAGATTTTGTTATAAAAGGTAAGTTGCTATTGAAATTAAGACAAGAATCCATAATTTCACCAAGATTTTTATCTAGGCTTTTAGTCTTATGGGACAGTATGTGTTGAAGGGATCCTTGCATGGTCTGTGTGTTCCTAAGCTAAAAGGTATGGGTTAAAATCCATTCCCCCATTAAAGTATGCATATGCATACACCTTGCATTGAACACTACATTTTGTTATAGCAACACATACATATTTCCGGGAGAAACTGTGTTACAATATCAAAAACGGGTATCTGATGTACTTAATCCTTCACAGTGGTATGTCAGGTATGCCCAGTTTGTACATGAATTATATGCAAACCTTGTGAGTATTACATGACTTGTATTTTCAGAGGTGTTTCTTGTATTTGTGAGAGATGTATGTATGCTCCGTGTATTGTTTCCACAGTGTGAAGGCAAGTGCGCTGCATCTGTTTAGAAAATATGGTCCTATTATTGGCTGTATTATCAATATTGATTTCAGCAAAGACCTTGTCCCTGGGTTACGCCTTGATTGCAAGGCTATTGCGGAGTGAGTCTATGGGAACGTAGTCACTAAATGAGAGCTATATCAACTTTGGTGTCATCTGCATAATTATTATAAGCAGTTTTGTTGCTTTGTGTGAGTTGGGCTAAGAGAATCATTTAGTTTAAATGTTGAATAGATAAATCATTAGAAATATTTTGTATAATGTAAAATCAGAGACATTAACCAGTTTGCCAAGATCAAAGATATAAGAATGAATAGCTGTACTTAAGGCTAAAGCACAGTTGATTGATAAACACGATAAATGTCAAAGGAGGCATAGGCTATAGCCTATTCATAGAAATAAATTGGTTTGATGAATTTGGTCTACATAAGAAGCTGATCCTTCAGTTAAATAAGCAGAGAAAATTCATAGATAGATGTTTGATATATAGTTTCTCCTAATGAAAAACGTGTGTTACCTTTGTTGAATTGTGAGGATTACATTTTTTATTATGTTTCAATCATAATAAATGTGTTGAATAGTAACGAATTCCATTTGTATTTAATTCTGTCTAATAATTGTTTAGCATAAAACATTTGAATTACATATGAAGCAGAATCTTCTGTAATATAAGCGAAAATTCCTAGACAGGTGATATTTGATATTTTGTTTCTTCTAATAAAAAACAACAACGTATAATATATTTGTTGAATTGTCGAGGATATCGTTTGTATTATGGTTAAATAATATTGCTTGTATTTCGTTTCATGAATAACTATTTAGTGTTGTACATTTGATGAATTAGGCCTACATAAGAAGCTGAATCTGTCACGCCCCTGCCTTCGCGATCGCGGGGAGGCAGGCCCGCGCGCTCCTGAACAGTTCACACACCTGCTTCCCATCTCCTTACGCACCTGTTCCCTCTCCGCAATTAGCACCTGTTCCCAATCACGTCATCATCTCCTGTATATCTCGGCCCTCTGCCATTCTCTCCCTGCCGGATCATTGGTCGTATTTCGTATGCGCTTCCCAGCAACCTTCGAGTCTTCTATTCGTCTTGATCACCCGTGTACCGACTCGTTGCTTGTCCCCGATTACTCTGCTCGCTCCCCGCCTGTACTTCTGCCGCCAGCCTGTGTTTCGACATTCCGCCCGTCCCTGACTACTCTGCCTGTTACTCACCTGTGCCTCTGCCGACCGCCCGTTTACCGAACTACCGCCTGTCCCCGACTACTCTGCCGGTCTCCGATCAGCTACTTCCCTGCTACCCTGCCAATCCGCGCCTGGGTCCCCAGTCCCGATCGTGACAGAATCTTCAGTAATATATGCAGAAACAATTCATAGACAGATGACAGGATGTATAATATTTGGTTTCTGTCTTAATGGAAAAGAGTACCGCGTAATACATTTGTTGAATTGTTCAGGATATAGTTTGCATTATGTCTCAAAAACAATTAATGTGTTGAATGAATGAATAAGCCTATATAAAAAGCTGAATTGTAGGTAAAATAATCAACGTAAATTCCTAGACTGTGATACGATGTTTGATATTTATTTCTCGTGATACATTTGGTAAATTGTTGCCTATATCATAACCTGTCTAACCTATATTGTTTGAATAATGTTTCAATAATGGCATAATAACTTTGTTGAATGGGCAAGGAAATTGTTTGTATTTCATTTCTAAGTTCATTCAAATTCAACCAAAGCTCTGAACTTTCATCACTCATTGAATGAGTATCACTCATTCTTCCATTGATGACATTCATTCAGTGATTAAAGCCTGGGGAACATTAGCGGCTGCCTCTGTACCAATGCCATGTGGCCTGTGCTTTTGGCGGAGTAAGTCTGAAAACGGGATAAATAAACAAGGTAAATAGTCTAAATAGTTTCCAGTTTCTGAGTTTATCATTCTGACCAGAGGACAATGTAATATGTGACTAAATTCAGGAACAGAGGATTATGATGCGGTTTGCAAGAAGACATTGTCTTTTTAGCAGAAGTGCTTTCTTGAAGATGTGAACTTTAATGAGAATAACAAACTAGTATGCAAAGTCTAAATAGGAATACAATTTAAAACTCTAACCATTGTTTAACCAGCAGAAAATACAGGACTTTTCCTGCTAGCATGATTGTCTGAGATAATAAAGGGTCTGGTCATGCTGACATACTGAGTTCTGATTGGTGTGCCAAGTCACCGGCTTCTTTCATAACACCCGTACTTGTTTAGTAAAATTGCAATCCTGGGTTTTTCGAAAACACACCACTGCGATTAGATTGCTACAGCTTTGAACCATATCGCTGCCCTGAATTTATCTGGCATTATCAATGCATCTCAAGTTGTGGGATACTACTTTCTGGGGTAAAATGATGCCATGACTCATAAGATGAATCTGACGATGATGAGGAAATCCCAGACTTGGATACTGTATAAAATGTGAATTGCCAAATTGCCACAATTCATTGCATTGGCAATGTTGGAAAGAAAATGCTAGCTTATCCTGTAAAAACAACTGTCCACAGATTACATTTACAAGCGAAGGACAACCATTGCAGTTAGGACAGCGACAATGTGAAAGATGCACTGATTCTTAGAGTATTGAACACCTTGAGTGTGAAGGCTGGCGAAGACAAAATTGTAAAGGTGAAGGGATGAAACGCAAACCACAAAGGATTTAATGGATATAATCAGGATATTCGGTCAGCTACAAAAAACATTCCCACATTCCCACGGGTAAGTCGAACGTTAGCCAATTTACAGATTATTCGTGTTCAAAAAGTTGTCAAATTCGTTTACCATCATCAATCAATCAATCGTATTTATTTATGAAGCCCCTTTTCCATCAGCAGTTGTCACAAAGTGCTTTTTACAAAACACCCAGCCTTAATCCCCAAGGAGTAAACAACAACAGTGTTGATTTTAAGTGGCTAGGAAAAACTCCCTAAGAATTAGCATTTCTAGTTATCTAAATATAGCTACTGACATTACTGTTAACTAGCTAGGTAACAATGTTAACTTAACAGCTAACTATCATTTCCTGGTTTCTAGTTTGTTTGTTAGGTATATAGCTTTTGTTCAGAAAAGTAAGTAAGTTAGTAAATTGAAAATTAGCTTCCGGATTGACTGGTCATTCATCCAGGTGTGTGTGATTATGCCTCATCTATAACCACTCCCCACATATACACAACCCTCAAGTGGACAAATCTGGCACCTTACTTTTTTGATAATTTAATGCTCAGTCTACTGTTTTTATGCTTTGTCCATTATTTGTTTCTTTTGTACACATTGTTGGACTAACAGGCCAAAACATATTTCTTGTTTGCGGTGAAACTTACTTGGCAATAAAACTTTCTGATTCTGATGTGGACATCCCAGTCTATCAGTACAGTGAGACTGCTAAATGGCTCAGTAGCTGTTCACCTGCACTCAAGCAATCTGCACTTATATTGCTGCAACTACTTATGAATCCTGTTGCTAAGCCAATTTACCTTTCACTGTCACTCTACTGTTTATACCTGACGCATCAAGTGCATGTGAAAAAACATATTTCATTTGGTTAGATATAGTATGTTTATTAGACAACAACCAGACCCGTTTAGCACGAGGCGACAGCGACCGATTTGAATACTTAAAGCGGTTGAGGCCTAAGACGGTGTGAACTCTGCTGAATGAGTGTAAACAAAGACACATTTTCTGTCGTTTTTCCATTTTTCAAGGCCCAGACAAGCCTCTTTTTCTTAGTTTGCCATCTTAGCGATGACTTTCTTACTGTTGTTGCGTAATAAAGTTCTAGTCATTTGATAAAAACATATGTCTACTGTCTATAGGTGTTTAGACTTGGCCTATAAATACAGAAGCTGCTCTTCAAGCCCACTCCCTGGCTCACAAGCTTCTACCCGTGGACCAGCTGAAATAAGCTTGCCTAATCTTTCTTTCTTCTTAATGTCTGTGACCTGTGTTCATTATTTTGCTCTTCAAGTCACTTCCTCTTCCTGTTAGATCCTAGAAAAGAAATACAAGTTGTGCTGTAAGAGTCAAAGCCAGTCCCTCAGCCAACAGAATTAGCTTGCTAGTTGAAATAAGCTTGCCTAATTTTTCTTTCTTCTTAATGTCTGTGATCTGTGTTCATTATATTGCTCTTCAAGTCACTTCCTCTTCCCATTAGATTCTAGAAAATAAATACAAGTTGTGCTGTAATAGTCAAAGCCAGTTCCTCAGCCAACAGAATTAGCTTGCTCAAGATTCTGGAACTTTTCTTGTCTAATTAGAACATTTTTGACTGCCTGAGTTGGGGTCAATAGAATAGAGTTTCAAAGTGCTCTTACAATCCAAATGCTATCCTGAATTTTTAGTAACATTTGGATTGTCCACAACTCAGTTCATTAATTGAGATGTGTTGCTGAAAGAGACAGGATTTATCTTTGGCTTAAGTTCCACCTCATTCTGTGTGTTAACATGAATGTTAGCTTCACAGATTTCTCAACTGATATCAGTGTTGTATATACAACGCCAGTGGTTCCTGTCATTGGTTCATAATAGTTCACTTCAGTCATCAGAAAGACTGGGGAAAACAGTCTTTCTGATGATTAAAGGGTTTAGGGGCAGGGATGGGTAGGCCAATGGAGCTGTGAAAACACAGGGACATGGAAAAATGTTTAGTGTGCCTTTGAGCGCTTCCCCAGGGCTCTGGCTGTACCCCAGTCAGAACACTAGATGGAGTAAATGCCCTTCCTTCATATTCTTTGACACGGTGCCAGCTTGTGAGTTGGCTGAAAAAGATCTGATAGCATTTTTCTGTGTGTGTGTGTGTGTGTGTGTGTGTG
>JACXGJ010014360.1:0-14954 GCA_016801105.1 Esox niger | reverse complement strand
CACACACACACAACCCTCAACTGGACAAATATATAACCTCCACACACACACACAACCCTCAACTGGACAAATATATAACCTCCACACACACACAACCCTCAACTGGACAAATATATAACCTCCACACACACACACAACCCTCAACTGGACAAATCTATAACCTCCACATACACACAACCCTCCACTGGACAAATCTATAACCTCCACATACACACAACCCTCCACTGGACAAATATATAACCTCCACACACACACGCACGACAAAATCTTACACCTAACATATTTTTTGTGATTTATTAATGCCCAGTCTATTGTTTTTATGCTTAGTTCACTGGTATTTGTTGTTATCCCTTTTCCTTTTGTATAAATTATTGCACCAAAAGCCTGAAGAAATTCCTTGTTTGTTGTGAAACCTTCTTGGCAATAACTCCAATTTATTTTTCATGAACTGCATTATGTCAACTACAACATTGTTTACATATTTCATCGACAAACCTTTTTATTTTTTTATTTTACAGCCCTACATAATGTTTCAATGCAGTATTTTTGCTATTTGGAATGTTTTTCTATACTCAGAACATGAATCAACTATTATCCCTTAACCCTTTCACAGAAAATACATTCCATAAACAAAGACAATACCACTTGATTTTATATTTTTCTTAATGCCTCAGAGTTTCATGGATTTATAGCGCATTCAGAAAACATTCAGACCCACTCACTTTCTCCACATTTTGTTTTTTATGGACTTCATTTATATTTGGTATTAGCCAGGTGATGAGTGGTATCTTATTTTTGTCATTTGCATTTAGGCCTAAACGGTCGATTCTGGTCTCATCAGACCAGAACATAACTTCCTCTTGCTCACAGAGTCCTAAAGACATCTTTTAAACAGGAGTGGCATCTGTCTAGCTGTATTCCCAAAACATCTTAAGGCGACATGTAGCTCTTAACTTGCTGATATAGGATTCATTTAAATAAAAATGGGCAGTCTTAACTTTAGGACTCTCACATTTAGGGCCTAAGTCAATTTCACAAAGCATTTCAGGGCTAAAACCAGCTCCTAAATCTGTGATAGTCAAGAGAACGCCTGAGTCACTTAGACCAAGTCACATACAATCCTAAAGGCTGCTGCCGGGAAACCGCCTCGTAATCGGGACGACGTTTTAGAAACATTTAATAATGCTGAGCTTTTAAAAAGCCATCACCTTAATCGCGAGGGGAGTATGACCCCACTAGTCTAGTCATGGATGCAGTCACTTCACCAACAAACAGAAACACACTAACCACGGAGATCGACGTTTTGACAAACCTACGTGACTTGGCCACAGGGAAACTACAGAGTAGTTGGTGCCACTCTCCGCGGAGACTACCCAGGTGCCACTCTCCGCGGAGACTACCCAGGTGCCACTCTCCGCGGAGACTACCCAGGTGCCACTCTCCGCGGAGACTACCCAGGTGCCACTCTCCGCGGAGACTACCCAGGTGCCACTCTCCGCGGAGTCTACCCAGGTGCCACTCTCCGCGGAGTCTACCCAGGTGCCACTCTGCGCGGAGACTACCCAGGTGCCACTCTGCGCGGAGACTACCTAGATGCCACTCTCCGTGGAGACTACCCAGGTGCCACTCTCCGCGGAGTCTACCTAGGTGCCACCAAACCATACACAGTGAGGTCAAAGGACATGTCAAAGGGTCTGAATACACATATGTGTGATATTTCAGTGGTTCAGTGACGTCGGCCGGAATACTTTAAATTGGGATTTCTCTACACTTGTACACACCGGATCACGCACTTTTTGGGGATTGCATTTTAAACACTTTTAATGTCATTTGAATCTGAGGTACGTTGCCAAAGATAAAATAATTTCTAGGCCACTGAGCTTAGACAACAATGACTACCAACGAATATAAATAGTTACAATAGACAAATTTATATTCAAAACTTAGATATCTGTCGTTAGACCATGTCGACATCTCCATGGAAACATTTGTTAGTGATGCCGCTAATAAAATTCACCAGTAAAGGACATCTCAGCCACAGCTACTAAAAACATCACAGTTCCAAGGTCAACCTTGTAAAATAAAGGTATTTTCTGTTATCTTTTCCTCGGGTGGTTGTTCAGCTAACGGCTATAAACAGATACAGGGCCCACTCCTCATGCAGTGTGGTAATATATTTTCGTGACGGGCTTCAGTTTGTTTGTTTTTACACTGTTGCCATCTGTGTGCTGTTGTTGTGGGCTGTCCGTATGTCACATGTCTTTTTCTGGGTTTTCACTTTTTTTTCCTCCCACAAACCCGCAGCAGGGCCTCTAGCCAAAAAGTCCCTGTTCTGAACGGTCTCGTGTGGTTACAGGTCAAATAAAAGAATGAACAATATAGCAAGTTGGGTTGGTAACATGTTGCACTTGTATGGAATGGATATGAAGCACAGAGGACAATCAACAAACTTCTAAATCATCCATTTGTATTTCTATCCATTTTCTTTTGGAAAACCCATTTGATTCTATCCACACAGTTGCACCGCCTACACAAGTCTACTGAGCACAGCTGGAGGACGGCATTTGATTGGTTTAACGACTTGCCAGGTTTCACTGATTTATGGTGGGCTATCAACCTATTTAGCTACTTTTCTACCATAAACTTCAGCAGTTAGCCAGGCATTTCAGTAAGCTAGCTCTCATGATATGCCTCTATTTTTGGACGGAGGGGCAGTAATCTGATTTTATTTACTTTTTATATCCTAGGAGAGGCCTCAACACAAGCGCTGCTTCGTCAGACATGGGTTGACCTAGTTCCTAACCACAACCACGCACAAATCTAGATACTTGGAATAAAGGGACTTCATGTGCAACGCAACGGGAAGGCTTTGCACATGATCAGGAGAGAATCGCAAAGAGTATGAGTGATCCTGTCAACGGAAGAAATGTTCCAACAGAAGGTCTTTAATCTAGCAAACATCGTGCACATTAAGTGATGTTCTAAGGTTTTGGTAGTACATTGTGTAAGCAGCAAAAAACAACGCCTGTGTTCTAAAAGGACAATTTAAGGTTCTACCCGGAGGAGGCTGATCCCCTGCCGTTCATTGCTCTGTACATTTGTACGCTAACAAGTTTGAACTCTGCCCTTATGATGCATCCTGATCACAAGTAAGGAAAAGGCATGAAACAAAGCAATAGCCACAAAGCACACAAGGATACACATCTCTTCCTTGCTCATTGGAATGACTGCTCCTTAAGAATAGACAGAGACAGAAGCAGACGCTATTTCATAAGCTCTAGGTTTCTCATTCCACATTAAACAATTCCGCAACTAAAATATATCTTAGTGTAAATGTTTAGATGTGGTACAACATTTTATTCAAATTTACCCAGTCAACCACACATCTGGTCAACAGAACTGGTAAACCAAGGATACTAAATAAAGAACTCAAGGAACGGGATTCTGGGAAAGAAAAAATGCAGTGGCCCAACACAGCAGGACATGCCAACAGCCAACAAAGAGAATAAGCTCAAAAGTCACGTCTGGACAATTGGTGCTATTGATTATAAGCCACAACCTGCAGTTGTGCAAGACATTTCAGAGAAACCCAAACTGTGATTTGGAAGAGAGGTTCCGTACTCACCAGCGTCAAATATCTTTGGTTTCAATATTTGTACACTAGCAAATGTAGGCTTAGTGGGACAAGGGCACACTTAGAAAAATAAAACTGTACCTGCACCAGGAATGATGGCAAGTTTGGTTTCAGTCAGACCCAGCTTGGCGTTGTTAGCTACAGGAAAAGGGAAATATCACAGTCAGAATGTGGAATATATCTATCCATTTATCACTGATAGTGATTTTATTTTGCATTTTCATTGCCCATTCGTGGCTTGACATGTCTGCTGAAAAGGTACTGGGTCGGGCAGCCCTATTCTTGACAAACATCTGGTTATCTTGGCCGTCTTTTTTCACAACAGACAATGAATTCCAACAATGGCTAAGAGCAATCAAACAGACATAATATGCCTTGCCTTAAACATGTACATTAAGAGAAAGTTTCAGCAAAGATTATGCCTAGTCTAGAACAAAAAACAATCACGGTCAACAGAGAATTTTTATCAAAAAACGTTCACCCTCTAGTTCTTCGCCTAACCAGTATCTGTGAAATATCCAAAAACTATTCTGACTGTTTGCTGTATGTAGGTATCCAACCCAACTGAGGTCCTAGAGACACTTTACATGACAACTCCTACGGCTATCGGTGGATGACTCATTGAGAAAAACAACTCTTCAGTCACTTAATCAGGCTTGTATGGTTTTATGACGCCTTAAGACTAGTCACTTCCCCCTGCAAACACACCACTTTGGAGACCCCTCCTCCACTAATACAGCTGTATCCACGACTCATGCTCAAAATAGCTCCACAGCTCTGCCTTCAGCTAGGACTAATAGTGCCCTCAGAGAACATGTGCAAAAGCATAAGGAATATCACTTCTCACATATGGTGAGAGGAGCAATGCGTTAGAAAGATGGAGCATATTTTAATTCTGAAGATGAGAGAAACACTCAACACAGTGACATCTGTTCATTGGCAATTTAGAGATTTGTTCCAGAACTTGAAAGCGGTGTGCATCTTAATTGAAGGGAATTTTAGCGCTTGGCAATGACAAGAACATTTACGTTCTTTTCAGATCATTTGCTAGAGATCCTACAAATTATCATTGAATTTAATTATCCTGCTTTCATAATATAATCTTCCAATCAAGGAATTGAAATGTAGACCTAGCGAATTATACAAAATACATTTTGATACATTTTCGACAAATTAAACGACCTGGGTATGTGGGGGCACACACTTGATTGGTTTTCATTTGAGCCACAACATTTGGTAAACATACTCGTTACTGTCAACACTCTAATATTGTTCCCAGGAGGATGGCCAGATGATAGCTAAAGCATGCTAAAGGGCAGAGTCGGGCCCGTCTAAACTGAAGCCAGTCCATCTAAATTGAAGCCAGTCCACCTAAACTGAAGCCAGTCCATTCAGGAAGTAAATTCCAACTAAAATGCTACCATTCCACCACAACAAAAATTCATATAGTCATTTGCTGAATTGGGGTTCTTTAAGTTCAACGACAACTACCATGTAACATTTACCGTTGAAACAGCCCTGACCTCGCTGGGGGTTAGCTGTTTATTTTATATACCACACATTGAGTTACGTACAGGCAATTCTGATGTCACAGGACAGAGCCATTTCCAGACCTCCACCAAGGGCAGCTCCGTCGACGGCTGCAATCGTCGGCATGGGCAGATTACCTACACAGCAGAAACGGGGCATCGGTTATATGCACGCAAGAGAAAACAACTTACCTCAGAAAACCCCAAGAAAATGTTAAAATCACCGCCGGACTCCTCAGATTAGCGATATGCTGCCTGAAGAATGTGTTTTCTCAATCATATTAGCAGTATGAGAAACGCTTCTATACAAATGTTTATGATATGTTGACAGGAGCGGCATAGCCACAACATTGTAGGGCTGCAACTAACAACTAGTTTGATAATCGATTAATCTGTTGATTACTACTTTGATAAATCGATTTGAAAAAAATACACAAATGACAGCAGAAGCGTTACTAGGATCGCAAAACATTTGGGGCTTCTCAATAAACACTGTAGGCAAGGGGTAAAGAAATAAATGTGGGTTTATGTCCCATTTAATGCACAGCCAGACAGACAAATGAGACCTGAAGGCAAAGAGTTAAAGCATAGGCGGATTGCTTGAGGATTCACATTTCCTAAATTGTGCTGGGTTACAAAATGTGATCGTAAATTCTCCGTGGGGGGTACCACTACAAAATATTGTCAAAGTGAAAGGAACACCCAAGGGTGTATATAATTTGTTACATATGTCCATGAGATTTAAAACACTAATGTTAGAAACACCTTTAGGCTTCTTGGGAACATCTCTAACCTTGCAAACCAGGATTGCACCTTGAGTTTACACATTTTTTATATTGAAAGATATTGACCATATTCTCCTATTTATTAGCACCTTAATGAAACTATACTGAAAATGTTAGACTACTTTGATGCGGCTGCGGTCAAGATGAAAAGGGGTCAACACTGTGGCCCTCCCCCAGATAGGGCCACAGTGTCACTGGGCCCCCCTGTCTCAGCCCCAAGGTCTTACACTGCTATATTACTGTGCTGGGGGAGTAGGGTCAACATTTTCCCTGTCTTCTGTCATTTTAAATTTAGGAGGACATGAGGTCTTGACCCACACCTGCGGAGTACCAGGCTTGACTTGTTGCTGTACCTGTACAAAGTCCTCCTGGTTGTGTTGCAGATCAAGACGATACCAGATGATTTCAGCTGCCACTCTGCTGACCCCCCCCAATCTGTCCCTGTCCATCTGATCATACCTCCAATCTGGACTAGGTTAAAATACACTCTGGGCTCTGCCCACATTCATCAAGTACTATTTCAATTTGGACTCTTAATATGTTCACCCGGCACAGGCAGAAGAGGATGGGTCACCCATCTGAACATGGTTCCTCTCTAGGTTTCTTCCTATATTTTGGCCTTCTTAGTGAGTTTATCCTAGCCCCTGAAGTTCAACACTACTGTTGTTTGCGCCTTGGGGTTTAAGGCCGGGTGTTTTGTAAAAGCACTTTGTGACAACTGCTGATGTACAAAGGGCTTTATAAAATTAATTTGATTGATTGAACATCAAATTAAAAGATTTTACTCAGACAGGAACATATTTTACCTGTCGAGGTGTTAAATTATATTAAAGGGATAGTTTGTCCAAAATACATATTTCGGAGTCACCTAAATGGCATTTGGTCCGTCAGGCAGTCATTTTTTTTTTTTAGAACAATCCATTATTCAGCTATATCTCAGTCAGTAATTAGCATTATACAAATTAATGAACAGAAACCACACATACCCCTATCACAAAGCAGCACAGCAAGCGGAAAACTACTGTAAAAAACACTCCCAACTAAGCGGTGATATTTTCCTCACAGAACATGACGATGTTGTATTCCTCAAAAAAGTAAATTTTTATGACAATTTAAATTTTAAATAAACAGGTAATTCCTGTGTTTACCGGTCAGTTTCGCACACAACTTAATCAATCCACGTGTGCGTTTGGAAAGAGTAGGTGTATACATCGCAAACAGAAGTTAGTATTGACTAGCTAGAAAGCAAGTTACCCATTTGGTCTTGGATATACACCCCAGACAGTCATCTTAGCAACGGTAACCACATTAATCACCACCCCTTGCCCAGAATATCCAGAGGCAATGTGTGCTATGTGTATTATAACATTGGAATCGGAAGTATTACTCACGATCTGTCTTGTTTACACGGGTTGCACTGGGTAACTTTTTGGAAATGCAATGCTTTCAGTTCTCTTCTAAGAGAACGTGGGTCAAGATCCTCTATTTAAAAAAAAGCACAAATTCTCTGACTCCTAGGCGAAGATGCTCCCTTGCTTCTCCCACAATACAACTTGGGAGAGGGAGAGGTATTGTCTCAACTGCAGATTGGGTAGAATTTTATTATCACAAGGTCCAAGAGCAGGAAAACAAGCAAGCAGAAGTTGACAGTGATACAAACAAAGGAAACCTACAAAGTGTATTTATCAAATGCACTGAATAACACAGCATCATCCTGCACACTGAAATTCTTGTGACATGGCACCATGAATTCTTCCTAGTAAAAATTAAGAAACAAAGCAAAAATATTCCCAACTGTAAACTAGCAGCAAATAAAAAAAAAGCTAGGTGAAGCAACCGGTCTTGACATAGCTGGTTGAGGTTTAAGTTCACACTCACCTCAATGACATCACTGCCAAAGAACAGAAGCTGTGTATAATGGCTACAGGAAGTAGTTTGTTACTGCCAGTTTGAATTCAACAAATTTTCTGGCTGTTTCATCAGTGTTCTGTTTTGTTTATAAACTAATATATGCTACCGCGACAGATTATTGAATGTATTTTGGAATAGTTTTCTTGCAATGCAGCTTTGTGATAGCGGTACAAAACGTTTCCATTCATGAATTTGGACGATGTCAATCACGCTAATTACAGACTGGGACAGAGCTGACTAATGGATTGTTTGAAAAAAAATGACTACGGGCCTTCTGGAACACCTCTTGGTAAATGAAATTCAAGAAAATTATGATTTTTGGACAAACCATCCCTTTAAATCACTAATCTCATTGCAGTCTATGTGGAATACATTTTTAACAAAAGCAAAAATAATCAAATATCATCACTAAAATGGATACCAGGATGAGAAATTGTGAAAATAAATAAAATCTGCTTGGTATGTCTGGGGTAAGATAAACAACGTTCATTCTGCTAGAATATATCAGAATCCCTCACCAATTTCTGAGATTAGTGACCTTGCTTTCGACACAAAGGGGGCCACTTCACTCTGTTGCATTTTGGCCCGCTCTTTTAGGTCAGCACCTGTATGGAGAAAACATATTTTATATTTGTTCCATGTTATGAGCCCAAGGCATAACAATTAAAAGACAATCATATTATAAAATAATCAGACAAGAGGAAGATTAGTTCCACTGAGTGTGGTTATGCATTCTTAAAGATTGATAAAGTGCATAGGAGATGCGTTGAGGTACTTATGTGAAATCGATCGATACCAATACTACTGAAGCTGAATCCAGAACTTGCTGATGAGTACCGATCTGATCCAGCCATTTTTATTTAGTTGATATGCTACAATTGCCATAATACTTCTACATTACCGAATAGTATGTCACACAATGTTTTATTAACAAGTTACTCAATATTAAAGATTATGGAATGTACTCCACTTCCACAACATTAAATCCTATTAAAATATGTTCAAATACAATCCATGAATAATCCCAAGGTAAAAACTTGGATATTCTATCACACTGAAGAAATGGAAAGTGGATGGATGGAAATAATCACACTGCAATGAAAACTAGGCATGTAACAAACTGTCACTTTCACTTTAAGGGTGGTATACAGGCATTTTTGGATCGATATTTGGTGAGAATCATGAAATGACATGTGAATTTGCATGTTTAGCTTATTGTTGTCCAAACAACGTAATCAAAGTGGCACTTGATTAACTTTTGGCACTTTAGGAGATAGCCTATCTGCCTAATAAATTGAACATGGACCAAAAAGGAAAGGCTATACAGGACCTCACAGGTAGACATGCTATTTAGCAATTAAACTGAATGTATCTCGAGAATGGACATCAAACAGTTAGGTGTTGTAATCTGGGTCAGCTGGCATTAAGGTCAATAAATACTGCTCTTAGCCATACACCATATCCCCCATGCTGTACCGCTCATTTTTTACGTTGTATACCTGCACAGAATATCCCAGGCACCATACTGCAAATGATGACCGTCCGCACTTTGTTGTTCTTCTTAACACTCTCCACAGCCTCAGTCATCTAACGGAGAACGAAATTACGTTAAAAATAAGTTCTGATAAAGAGCAGTCCTGGAGTCATTGCAGCGACATCAATACATACCATTTTCACGAGGTTTTTGCTGATGGCATTTTTTTGCTTTGGTCGGTTGATCCCGAAGACAACAATCCCTGAAATAAAAGATAGCGTTAGATGGATGCATCTTTGTGGCGTCAAATGGGAGAACCTGCCAACATGTACATTAAAAACGTTTGATATTTAAAGCTCCGGTAAAATATTCTTACACGTCACGAATCTCCAACATCTACACAACATGAATGTCACTACGTCAATTTCACACCACCGAATATGAATTCAATATGCAAACGTCTATGTTCAAGCGTATACGATTTTGTGGACTGTAAAACAAGTATTCTCTTAATGCGCAATTGGCAATCCGCAACAATGCCAACAAATACTAAATACAATATATCACACATTCCCAAGAGATTCACTGGAATGTATCAAAGAATATACTGGGTTTAGTTGGTTACATCTCCAAACACAGGCCAGAAACCACGCGGTAAATCACAAACATCTGTGCGTGCCTGTGTCTCAGAGGGGTTTGGGGATGAAAGTAAAGACAAATGACAATATTATTTGGACTATATATATATATATAAATTACTGTAGGGGCTAAATTACTGTAGTCATTCGAATTACTGTAGTGGCTTTCACGATAACAGTAATTTAGCAGTCTGCATTGCACTATTAGTGGTAAATGTCTTGTTCTTCACGACTTTTCAACGTTTAATCATAGCGACGTATTAACAACTTTTGATAAACAATATGCCTTTCTAGTGGACCTATTACGTTTCGACATTGGTATTTTTTTAACCAAACCGACAGCTAGCATAGCACAGCAGAACAGCTTTATCTGCTGTCAGCTCGAGCGTGTGACGTGGAGTTACATGTTTTTTTTGTCATTTAACCAAAAACAAGATTGGGGATATAGTTGTATACACCAATAGCTAACTACCTGAATCTTCTCCGTCCAAATACCTAACACTCAAGTCATCCTTAGCGTCCGAGCTGAAATGACGAGTCGCTCCATTGCTTGTCAGACGAATGTACTGTAGTTTATTGTTGAGGAGATTGTGCAAAGACTTTGCATTGTCTTTAAACCTGCACACTCCGTCGAGGGTCCCCGTTTGCTGTCGAAAAGATTGCAAGAGGACTCGGCACCCCACAATTACCGCCATGCTGCAGTCAGCTGCAGTGTTGATTTGACTTTCAACTTTGAACCGAGTGTGACGTAATTAGCCCACGTGACCAGCCAGTCAAACCGCAGGTTGGGATTCCCTCTCCTTCATCCCGATGGTTATGGCACTGTTAAACTCAAAGAAATAATCTATTACCTCGGTCCTTGTATCTTCTTTCAGCCCGGGATAACACTATAATGAAATGCAGTGCTATAATCACCTACATTGTGACATTCCATGAAAGCAACCTATGTTTACTGTTCATAACACTTTCTCCTTTTCATGATATAATTTGGATCATGTAATTAGTTTATTTTACTAGTAACTTTCCTAACTGTTATATTTTAATATAGTTGTTATTCGACATCTGCCATCCCAGCCATCATCTTAGATGGTAACACCCGAAGATATCTGGGGCAGACACCATGGTCTGCAATCTACTTCAGTGTTATAGCTCTGGGCTTCAACGCTTCTCAACCTTTTCTGGTTACTCTGCGACAAACTGAATGTAAGTCTACTCGGAGTACCCCTGAAATACTCCCTCAAGCAGTTTACCAGCAAGCGTATATGGTCTCACGAGACTTCTCAAGTACCCCCTGTGGATACGCCAAGTACCCCAGGGTCCTAGTCCCCCTGTTAGATTAAATCAATAAACTCATTATTCCAAAATGTGTTAGGATGGTTGCTCTGAGAAAACAGGTCCGAAAAAAGATATTTGCTGGTCTCAAATATTGTTAATTCGTAATTAATCATTTATGCACATTGGATGTTATCATTTCAAGGCATCTGTGCAGTAAGGGTCTGTGACGGCTGCACTGTTGATACAGAAATATATCCTAGTATAACAATGAGAAATTCAGGGTAGACAAAGTGTGCATCTCAAGAGTTCCATTCATTCAGCTCTCTCAGTACTAGTTTTCCCACTGTTGAGCTAATTAGTAATAGCAATAAAAATAAGCAGTTTCTGAGTAGTCTATTGCATACATTTATAGATTTTTCGATTTCCATCCTACTCCAGAAATGTCGAATTAAATACCTAACAGTTCAAAAGAAAACAGACAGTCACAACGCACGCAAACACACGTAAGGTTCAGTGCTTACACATTTATTGTAAACAAAAATACACCATTTACAACAAAACTTTAAAAAATGTACATTAAATTTGCGTGTACAGCAGCCTCTGGCCTCTGGGATACAGGTGGAGTCATCGAGACGGTGCGCCGAACTACAACAGCAAGTGCACAACACGCCATTCATTTGAAATGAACTGCATCTTTACACCATTTCAGCCGCACAGTGCAATATTAAACACAGTGAAAATGAAGTGCTAAGCAAAATGGAACTCATTTTGCGTAACATCCTGTCGATAGTGAATCGTGATCAGTAGTGCTTCTAGTTGATTCTATCACGGAGCCTTGACGTGTCGTTATCAGTCTTTTCAGAGAGAGCACTTCTGTAGACAGATCAGCTATGCCCCGTTTTAAGCACAAGCTCTCAGAGTCTAAGTGGGCGTAGGAGCCATCTCCGTGGTCCACAAGTACTTTTTGGGAAAGCGGGCCTGGCGAGAGCCTGTGCTGGCAGCCATTTTGGGGCCTCTCGGTGCTGTCTTTGTGCCAGCGCTCCGGCCGGTTGCTCCAGTCCTGGATGTTGGTCACCTGGAGTGAAAGAGGGCTGAGGGGTGACTGCATGTACTCCGCCACAGTGCCCGGGCCCATCTGGTAGTACTCTCTGGCCGAGATGTCAACTGGAGAGGAGGACTTGCCAGAGGACTCATAGTCCGGGTCTACGGCCTCCACTTTGATCTGAGCGGCTCGGGCCTTGATGCGCAGTTTGTGGGGCAGAGCCGAGGAAGAAGCGTCAGGCACTTTCAGGCGGGAGACGATGACGCTCTTTGGGTCGGCAGCGGGCGGCATCGGGCCTTTAGGCACCTGCTGCTCGTCCTCGCCATCCGAGGACTTGCTCACCACCCCGTCGTCCGAGGTCCTGGGTGAGTTGCTGGACGACCGGATGAGGGGCAGAAACGGGGAGGGTTGGGGGTACACTCCGAGGAAGGGACTGGCCGCGTAGTTCCGGTACAGTTCGTAAGGACTGCCCCGCTCGCGCGCGTAACCGCCGTTCTCCGCCGGCTCCTGCTTGACAGTCTCGGAGGTGGCGCGCGTGCCACCCTGGGCCGCTGCGGACATCTCAGACAGCGAGCTGTGGGGGGAGTGCTTAATGACGGATATGCAGCTGCTCCCCAGAGCAGGAGGTTCCAGGTCCCGGGCGTAAGAGCCTCGGACTTCGCCCGGCGAGACAAAGTCGTGGTAGAGGGCGGCCGTGGACACTGAGATCTTCTGCACTTCCTGGGTGTACGCCGCGGAGCTCACCAGGCCAAACTTCAGCTTCAGTGCCAGCAGCTCTCCTTTGAGGGAGGCATTCTCCTCACCCAGGGCCATCAACTTGTTCTCCAGCACCATGTCGTTAAGGCGCCGTTTCTCACGCGAGCGCTTGGCTGCCTCGTTGTTCTTACGCCGCCTCTCCCAGTAGAGGTTGTCCTTTTTCTCATCAGGGATGAACTCCCGTTTCCTGCGGCAGGTGGTTCCTTTGGCTTTGAAGGGCATCACCGAAGGCTTGTGGCCAATCAGATCCCGGTCTGTGCCCTGAAGGGCTTGGACAAGGACATCCTCTCCACTGTACGAGCCATTAGAGTATGGCTCTCTTTTGATGGTCTGCATATTTCAACAACTGGGATATTTGTGTTCAATAAACTCATAAGTCCTCAGTCATTTTGACTGGAAATCTTGTTATCTGAAATCCAAAGTTGCCAATGACATGTATCCAATAGTGGTAGGGCCGACAGGAGAAGGTAGTCCTTTTGATTTCACCAAAGCTGTCAAGAGAAACAGTGAAAGTTCAGGTATTAAAGTTCAAGACAGGACAGGTTTTCAAGTTTCACTTTGGTTTCCATTTCATGTGCTTAGTCTCAGCGTGCATCATCTCACACAGCTGTTCCACTGATTTCCTGTCAACTGCCTAAACATAGAATGCTGATATTACTCACAGAGTACAGTATGTGTCAGGGAAGAAACTAATTAGAGGTTAATATTCAGCATCAGCCTAACAGGTAAATAGCCTTAGGTTAATAAAGGGTTGATGAGTGGCAGTTTTTTTGTATGTTTTAGGCTGTTGATAGGATATTTCCATGCAGGAAATACACTGACATCTACTAATTATGTACCCTAAAAAAGCAACCAAGCTAGGTCATTATTTCAATAAACCACGGCTCTTAGGCAAGCCAGACTGAGAGCTGTGATCTGCCTTGCCTTTGTCTTCAACCATACATCTATCGAATAGATAAACTTGAAAAACTGGATTTAGGATAACGATGCCATAATAACGTCCTTGAGGAAATGTTGACTGATATTGACTGTACAAACCTGACATTTTTGTGGTTTTGAGATGATATCCTCCACACCACCGCTCTATAAACCCATTGTGTAATCTAGACTTTGGACAGCTGGTATTACGACAATGTGAGGCAAATGTCTGAGCTCCACTTCTTTTCGTAATAGATGACTAAGGGAGGAAGGCGTGTCTGCTTATCTAATGGCTATGCTGTAAGCTGTAACATTCACTTTCAGGGCAATAGTCAATGTTGACCAGGCCAAATCAATAGTTCCACTACTTAGTTCAGAATGTATCCCTACTTCTTATTTACATGCTGGGAAGGGTTACATAACCATGAGAGTTTCCTTTCGCCAAATGTAATAACAATATTTCACTTTTCATCGCACTTTTCACTCCAATCTTAGTGATTTCAATGGAAAGAGAAAACGAGGGGACATGAGAAATTTGACATCAGGCACTCAAGCCTGGTAGCTAATTTGTGGCGTGGCCAGTTGGTGTTTAAGGGTAGGCCTATCTTGCAGGCCGTTCACACCTCTAACATCCATTGAAGAAGATCTTAAACCTTCATAGCCTCTTCAGACAAAATGGAAAGGGCCACTTGCCGAAACCAGGTAGTTATGAAACCCCCATTAGTTCAGTTGTTATGTAAAAACGTAGTAATGAAATAGATCACCTCGATCTACAGGCAAAGTATCAAATGATTGCAACAGAAATTATTGTAAAACGTTCCAGGGCTGAATGAGAGCTTTGAGAAATCGACTAAACTAACATTGGTAAAATTCATTGGTAAAATTATGCAACTCTGGAGCGCGCTCGACCCCATTCAGACTCAAAATGATGTCATCCACAGAGGGATACGCTGACTGAAACAGTCTAAGAGAATAATCTATTAGCTTTTGGG
>JACXGJ010014359.1:0-15000 GCA_016801105.1 Esox niger | reverse complement strand
GAGAGATGACCCACACACAGAGATGACACACACACACACACACAGATGACACACACACACAGAGATGACACACACACACACACAGAGATGACACACACACAGAGATGACACACACACAGAGAGATGACACACACAGATAACACACACACACAGAGAGGACCCACACACACAGAGATGACACACACACAGAGATGACACACACACTCAAATACAACCATATGAAGTATACACACTCCATACATCCAGGGGTTTGGTTGCTTTGTTAAATGTTTTTATTTCTTATTAATTTATTTTCAAGCGCATATTTATTGAGAGTTTTTACATTTGTATTTTTTCTACTGAGGCCGTTAGTGTTATGTTCCTGTTATTTAAGAATATTTCATCTTATTTGACTGGAAGAGAAAATCAATAAAACATTTAAACCAGTGTCAAACCTATTGATTTTGACCAATTTTATTGCACGTTGTTCAGTTGGTAAGTATTAATCATGGTGAAAATTGGTCCAGTACCATTTGATTTTGTGGTTGGGATCGTCGAAATGTGTTTGCCTTACATCTTGGCTGACTAAGCTGCAAGTGCAGAACAGACTGGCAGGACTGACACCTACTGTATCTAAACAGTTGGTTTGGTCTGTTTTTATATTTATATTTAAGTAGTTTAACCATTACCTCCAGGAGTTTACATTTGTTGGTATCTTCAAATTCAAGCAAATATATTTTTTGTCATCTGTAAGCTAAATTGCTTGTTTGCAGCAATATTTACATATTTTAACCCAAAATGCAATTATTTTCTCAAATCTTTGTGGTGATCGAACAATATTATTGGTAAATCTGTTTGAATATAATCCCTTTTCAACCCATTTCATTATAACCAAACCTTCCTATTTGGCCACTGTAAGAGTATTCAGATGGTGACTTGACAGAACTGAATAAGGTGAAAAGCGGTGAAGGTGCTAAAAACAAATATATATAGTTTTTAAAAGAAAACATTTTTGAAGGACAACAATAACTTGCTTTTGGGAGGAGGTGTGATGGGATGGTGTGGATGTGCTTTCTGGTGATGGTCTCTGATTTATTTAATATTCAAGGAACACTCAACCAGCACTGCTCAAGGACTGTTCACAGCTAAAGGGACTCAACAATAAAACATTTTGTTGTTGTTTTTTGTTTGTTTTGTAACATGTGCAATGCATACACAAACAGTTTTTTTTGATTGGACAAAACAAGTGTTTTTAAAGAGCACATTGTAAAGTTCCTGACACTGTTCCTGCTTCACGCAGTGTTGCAATGCCCTCACTGACTTCCTGATCAGCGGAACACAATGTAATGATGGGCAAATTTTATTTAAAACACCTCTGAATATTGCCAAAATACGAGGCCCAGATCTCCCAATGGGAAAGCAGACTCAACCGAAAAATGAATGTGAAGGAACTGGATTTCTGCAATATACAGGTACTGGTTACATAATTAGAATATCATCAAAAAGTTGATTTATTTCCGGAATTCCATTTAAAAAGTGATAATTGTTTAATGTATACAGTATACAGTCATTCCACACAGACTGATATATAATAATATTGATAAGACACAATGAACGAACTTGTGCTGATTATAGACGCCTAATAGCATGTTTTTTAAGTTGACACAAAAAGCGGTCACCCCCGCCTTTTGCCTCACAATGGCTTGATCCACTGCCCCCCAGTCCTCTGCTGTGCACCTTAGTACAGGTGCAGTGCCTGTCTCGGTTGTTGGCGGTTGACTTTCAATTAGTAGCTCAAACAAAGGATATTTTAGACATTTCTGTACTTCTACCACTAAGTGCAAGAAAACACATTTCTAACTGTCACCAGCCTTCATTTTCACTACATTGAATTACAGGTCACTCTTGACGTTAGCTAGCAGTTAGCTGACGTTTGCTACCAAGCTACAGCAACTTCAGCCAGTGTTTGCAGCTGTTTGAATTCGAGTCAATGAGAGAAGCTTGCAGTGCAGTGTATGTGGTGTTCCTCAGCTGGCAAGGTTACAGTGTTCATGTCTTCTCTCTGAAAGGCACTCAATGCATGTAGCTAACATGAGGTCAATCCAGTAAATTAGTTTTGTGTTGGTAGGGTTCACATACCATAGCTGAATTAGCAGAGCTACAGTAGCGGGCAAACCGATGTCGCAAACTGTAACTGCAGTGTATTTCAGTCCTACTTTTGGTGTCCCCCTCAAGAATTGCTCTTGAGGAAATGTCATTTAACTGTCCCCTCATAAATTGATGTCAGATTTTTGCCATGATACAGTCTGATAGGCTAGATGGAAACCCCTACTGAGTAATAGACCAGATGTCTTCAATATTGAATGACAAAAATGACAGACCTCTACATGCTTTGTAAATAGGAAAACCTGCAAAATCAGCAGTGTATCAAATACTTGTTCTCCCCACTGTATATATATATATATATATATATATATATATATATATATATATATATATTTGCATGTGTAATGTACAAATCGGGTAACGTAATACGCAATTGAATGAAACAGTATTACCGCCTGAATTGAAACAAAAGTTCCCAGTGAATTTTTAGAGCTTTGGATGGTGCTACAAAATGCATTAAATGGGCCACGGTGGTAAAATCATGCCTCTAACCAATAACACAACTTGTCGCCTCAACATCGGAATGATGTTACCTAATCCTGGATGGTTTGGGCTGGGAAGGACTGTACTGTAACTGTCTCAAGCAGGTATAAGATGATGCAAACTGAAATATCTCATGCACTAACTGCAGATGTCTACTGGTCATTTTTGCGTGTGTTTATGCTAGTAGTACAATAAACCCAGCCCTAAGAAACACTCATGTTCTGTTCCACAGAAGAGAAGCGTAAATAAACGTGCCCATTCTTTGCAATGCCACACCTTCGAAACAGAAATGTCAGCCGAGAATCTGTCCAAGCAGAGGTGGAGCGGAAAAGAGAGAAAGTGTAGAAATGATGGAAAGAATAGAGAGAAAGAGCCGGGCAGAGAGGAAAAGGCACACTCCCGTGGGCGCAGGTATCTGCAGATGCTGTATAACCTGTGTGGGCTGAACCAATGCCTCCTGTGCACCTGTGTGTGTTATCCATGCGCGCGCGTGTCTGTGTGTGTCTGTGTGTCTCTGTCTGTGTACCTGTTGGTTGGTGCGTCTGCACACCAGGTTGTTTTTGTATTTGATGCTTGCGTGTGTATGTGCCTGTGTGTGTGTGTGCATTTCTAAAGAAATACCCTCATCATACATCCCCTAAAACGCCCCAGGGCAGCATTCCTGTTCTGAAAGAGGCCTCATTGTGCCTCTGCATGTTGGTAACTGGGGGCAAGGGGACAGGAAGCTGCTGAACCACGCAGAGGAAATTCTCTTCATCTCATTATACCGGTTTTACCATTGGTAGTTTAGGTTGTGACGGGCGCGTGTTGATGTGGAAGGGGTATAAATCGGACCGATTGTTCTGCGTTCCTCTCATCTGACGGTGTTCCACGGCCAGGGATTCAAGACACGATGGCAGGACCAAATCAGACAGCATGGGGTGAGTGTCCTGCTACCGTGTGTTTGACCAGACAAGCACTGACACACCTGACTAAACTTCTCACCCAACCAACCAGTCCTTAACAGCAGGGTGTATTAGTGCTGGGATAGATCAAAAAGGTGCACCTCTTGGGATCAGCGTTTAAACTAGTTCAGACATCACCGTCAGAACGGCAAGCTGCATTTGATGTATTTTTTTATGTGTATTTCTTTATGTAATTTTTCATCAGTGACAGACAAAAGATATGTTCACATTTTAAATGGTTGAGGATTCAAATCTGGAAAGTTTGATGGGGATAATATATTTTTAGTTTGGGTGAATTATGTCTTTTTAAACTTAGATCTCAGAAGCCTTTTTACAATACAGTGAAAAGGATTTTATGCTGTGCGATTCATGCCCATGAATGCATTGTAACATCTTATGCTTCCTTTCAACTGTCCAATCACAAAGGTGTGTTTCAGTGAACCAGAAATGCAATTCCCATGCGAGTTTCTAATTTCTCGTTTTATCTGTTTTTGCCGTTTCATATGTCCACAACCATCTGCCCATCAGATGAGTGTTGACAATCCATTCTAATGTGTTTCCTTCCTTTTCACAGCCTTCACTCTATCTGCAGTACTGCTCCTCTTCACCACTGGGACCCAGTCAGCAGAACCTTCAGACAACCTACAACCAACACAACGGTTCATCGTCCCAAACCAGGCAGAACCCCTGCTGCCGGTAAATGGTGAGTTGAAAGCATAGAAAGGCTACTAGGCGTGTAAATGCTCCACTACCTCACACATGCACTCAGACTTACTGTACACAGTTATTCTGTTCTCTCTGCTGTATCATGTACACTGTGAATACTGGTAACCTTCTATTCTTCATATATCCTGGTAACTTTCTATTCTTCATATATCCTGGTAACTTTCTATTCTTCATATATCCTGGTACCTTTCTATTCTTGATATTTCCTGATACATTTCTATTCTTCATATATCCTGGTAACTTTCTATTCTTCATATATCCTGGTAACTTTCTATTCTTGATATTTCCTGGTACCTTTCTATTCTTCATATATCCTGGTAACTTTCTATTCTTCATATATCCTGGTAACTTTCTATTCTTCATATATCCTGGTAACTTTCTATTCTTCATATTTCCTGGTACCTTTCTATTCTTGACATTTCCTGGTAACTTTCTATTCTTCATATCCTGTATTATTGACCTGTGTTATGTATGATTGATTGATTGCAGGAAGTGACATGGAGGCGCCTCGAGTTCTCAGGGTATCAAAGCTGTGCAGGGAGAAAGATAAATCGTACTGTCTGACTGGACAGTGCTTTTACCCCCTTGACAGCGATACTCCTGCATGCAAGTAAGACAACGCACACACACACACACACACACACACAAGCACACGCACACAAACGCACACACAAACGCACACTGAAATCCCTCAAGATGAACTCTGAACTCTCTGCCTCTAGGTGTGATGCTTCGTATAGTGGACCACGCTGTGGCCTGTTAATCCACCAGACGGCTCTGGGAGACTTGACCAAAAGGGAAGAGGTGATCGCCATCTGTGTAGGCGTGGCCCTGTTTTTCTGCTGCCTTGCTACCGTCATCTACTGCTGCGTTAAAAGAAGGTACACATCTCTGTCTCCCATTCACACACACTCACTGACAGAGGTGAAGAGAGATAGAGACGATGGGAAGCTAACAATGCTACGTAGCGATCGCAGCACATGAAATGACCAAGAGTGCAACTGACATAACTCCTTCCTTATCTACGAGGCATGTGTCTAAACAGTGTGAGGAGATAAGAGAGCAGGCTGAGACAGAACAGTGGAAACCGTGGAATGCACACTCTGCATGACATTCAGTTTCATACCTCAAATGTTTTTCACGGTGTGACAGTATTTCTACTGTTCGTTTCGTGTTTGATCATTTTGCCTCTTTGTTTAACTGTTCTCCTTTTTCTCTTTTTAATTTCAGGTGTCAGAAACTCTATCTTCCTTATAAGACATACGCTGGTTCAAATACCTCAGTGTGATCTGTCGTCCTCACAAAAGCGTCATCATCATCATCACCATCTTCTTCACCCATGTTGGTTTCGTCTTCATCATCTTCACCACCAGCCCTGTCTCATTTTGCAGATTCACCATGTCTTCCCATATCAAATTCAGGCTATTTATTTAAGTGTCAGCAATAACTTATATATTTTTAACATGTACATGTATTTAATGTTTTTTTATAAATGTCTTGGAAATCCAATCCCTGTTGTGGTCTGAGTGATTTTCTTGTAAATCGTTTTGACTATATTTCACCACTGGGGGTCAGAGTTTACTCATTTCCAAAATGACACCAGACATAATCCAGTTGTTACGAGAGGACATTGCTTTTTGTTGCACTACATTATATCAGGATCCTGGACCACACAACAACTTGTACACTACAAGTAATAATATTTGTTTGTAAAACTACTCAAGCACTTTACACAACATCGAATAATCTCCCTTAAGTGCTTTTGAACCATGTACACTAATGTAAGGATGGTTCTTAATAATCATTACACTCCTGTCCCAAGCCTGGGATGGATATAATACTTCCTAATATGTAGGATGTATTACCTCCCTCCAACCGCTGAACCCCAGGGGTGGTTTACAGAACAGCACCAGGGTATGTCTGGATGTCAGTATGGATGTCGACAGCAGTACTCTGACCACATAAACACCACATAAAAAAACAATAAAATGTATAATTATTTTCAAGCGTAGAAGGGATAATAACATTTCCAAATATGGACACCCTTGATTGTTAAGTGCTCTCCCAATCGTTCCTTCAGTCAACTGCATGTTAGTTATATAACCATTGTAGACGCCTTCCCCACCAATCATAACTCGGCTGACACAATGACTCAGGTTGTGACAAATCTTCCCTCCATATCAAAGTCAATTGCATCACATAACAAATAATGTGTGAAAAAATAAGAGTGTGGCTCATTGCCACATAACAACATACTTTATAACGTTTCAGTTGTTATTGTGGACATTTTTCAGACCAGTTCTTCTTAAGAGGTAAGGTACATTTGTAAGGAAAGGATTTGTGGACTAGTTGCATACATAGCAATGCTTACAATTTCTTTGCTGGTATTGTGTCTGCTATCAAGTAATCTTTTGCCCTTTTGTCTGATTCCATTCTGAGATGGGGCCATTTGGGGATTTTTCAATGGTTGTCCATTAAGCTGTAAAGGGTGACTCCTGTAGCTGTTAGAGGTGTGGCCCTAAAGCACAGCAACACCAGAAATGGGTCCTAGTTCTTCAGAATGTGTCTGTCTGGACAGTCCTTCCTTCCTCACCCTTTCTTCCTCACCCTTTTGTTTCAAACCCTTTCTTCCTCACCTTTGGCTTTTGGGAGATGAAGGGTTATAGCTATGTGCTGAGAGAGGGTTTTGGCCAATTTCTTTGAAGCTACGTCCAGAATGTTATGGACGATTGTCTCTTACTAGAATCACTGGGCAACCCCACCCAGCAAACATGTTGCTCAGGCAAGAGCAGAGTTTTGCCTGTCATGTCTGGGAAATGTGCAGGTTCAGGGTATCACAAGGAACCTTCATCCGCTACGAGTTATTTTCTTACAAGCGCACAGACGTGGGCAGCTGTCTCCTCTCCGGGCCGACCTGGCTGGATTATTGTGACAAGGGGCTCCTTTCTAGAGGATCTTCTTTTGTTCATTCCTTGACCACTGATAGGGTTCATGTGGTTTGTGTGGATTCCTCTAGAGCTCCAGGATCTTCTGTCAGATTGTAACACAGGTGAAGGCTGTCTGGAGAGCCTGCCTCCCACGGCAGGTGGTTTCCCTGGTACTGTCTCTCCACTGCCATCGTGTCTCATCATACGCATCAGTAGCTGTTCAAACCTGAGCGACAAAGCATCAAAATAATTTCTGTTGATGAATGGCGCCAGTGGTATTATGGTCTGTCTGGGTTACGACATGGGTCCCTTTCTCAATTGATTGCAGTCAATTGAATTGCCACAGTTAGGTTCTAGAGACACGTCAGGTATTAATAAAGGACACAGGATTGACAGGTTGACACCAAATTCAGCCCAAGTGCACAAGTCAACAAAGTCACAGAACAATGGAGGTCTGGACCAAAGAATCCTCTGCTATCAAAATAGACAGAGAATATGAATTCATGACTGACATTTTCCCAACAACACCAAAACCACTGGAACTATGTGCCCTGGACACATGATATTGTACAAGATAATTTCTTAAGAGAATGGGAGGTCATTTATCAAAAAGCTCAAAACTCAGATCTTGCAACTGGGCCTTTATCCAAAACACTTGAAGCTTCAGAAGTACAATTGGAGATTTATGGAATGGCCAAGTGGAAGTCCAGATCTCAGTCCAATTGAAATTACATAGGGAGACAGTAAAAGCAGCACGGTATAGAAGAATGGTAACACATTCCTCTTAAATAATGTACGAGTCTGATAGACAGCCAAAGACAGAAACTGCAGCTATCGAAGTTAGGAGTGTGCTCATTTTGTTCTGCCCTATGAAATTGCATTTCTATTGATTTTTGATGAATGAATAATTGCAAAGTAAATTCTTAGTGTCATTTGTTAAATAAGGTTACCTTTATCTGTCAGTAATGTTGAAGTGAAGATTACATATCCACACGTAAAAAAAAGTAGGTGAGAAAAAAATCAACTTTCCAGGGGGTGTATTTACTGTGTCCACATGCCTGTAAAGGATTTGGAGGAAAAATCTGTATGGGTCTATGTAGACTAACTGCGCAGGTCTTTGTGAGCGTGTGTGCGTGTGCGTGTGCGTGTGCATACCTGTTTCATACCTTGCCCATAGAAGAAGCATCTGGTTTGGCCTCAGCATGCCGGTAACCCGGAGCGATGGAAGTGACACGGCAACCAACCAAACAGGCCAATTGGGGGAAAGGAGATCGTTTTCTCCCAGAATGCTCGTTCTGCCGTCAGCCGTGCCAGTCGTTCACTGAAATCAACACGCTTGATAAAAAGATACTCCACGAACTTAACAGAGAATACCGGACAGCCACCAGAAACATTCAACACACGTGAAGATGAAGGGATCAGTACACACTGCAACGGGTGAGTGTCCCATGGCCAAATGTGTGTGTGTGTGTGTGTGTGTGTGTGTTGGTGTGTGCACTCCTTACACACTTTCTTGTAGCCCAGCCCAAACACACCTGACTACTCACCTAAGCAACGAGCCATTAAATAGTTCAATCAGTGGTTGTAATGCTGAGAAAGCAAGACGTGTGCATCTGTAAGGGATTCCTGAGGCACTAAAGTCAAAACTAGTTCAGACAACCCAGAGTTAATATTTCAGCAATATGACAGGAGGGGGCATGGTATCTGGCCAATATAACACAGCTAAGAGCTGTTCTTAGACGCAACACATTGTTGTATTCAACACTTGGCCGTGGTATACTGACCATATAACACAGCCCTCTCAAAATGCATTATAGCTATTATAAACCAATTATGAATTCAATCTGCTTGGAGCAGAAACTATAAATCTCTTAGGTTAGAGCAGACACTAGAAATCTCTTAGGGTTAGAGCAGACACTAGAAATCTCTTAGGTTAGAGCAGACACTAGAAATCTCTTAGGTTAGAGCAGACACTAGAAATTTCTTAGGTTAGAGCAGACACTAGAAATCTCTTAGGTTAGAGCAGACACTAGAAATCTCTTAGGTTAGAGCAGACACTAGAAATCTCAAAACAAAAGATTTGTATCCGTCAGCCCCAACATACTTTTACCTAATTATAGTCCACATATTAAGTCACAATTCCTGTTGCTGAAGAATAATTTACAGCCGCTGCAAACTCTAATTTAGACCCTGCATGTGCTTTGACATCAGGGCAGAAGCATAGTGAGTAAACTGGATGATACTTCAGACTGCCTCTCTTCTCTCCATCTCTCTCCAGCCTTCTCTACTCTGCTTTCAGCGCTGTTCCTCTTCCCAGGAATCCGTTCGGCCCCCACCAGGTCTCCACTGCCTGTGATTGGTGAGACACTGCGGGCCATTTGGAGTGTCCAGGATGGGGATGTCGTGACAGTCTTCCGTCTGTCGTGTCAGTCTTCCGTCTGTCGTGTCAGTCTTCTGTCTGTCGTGTCCAGTCTTCCGTCTGTCGTGACAGTCTTCCGTCTGTCGTGTCAGTCTTCCGTCTGTCGTGTCAGTCTTCCGTCTGTCGTGTCCAGTCTTCCGTCTGTCGTGTCAGTCTTCCGTCTGTCGTGTCAGTCTTCCCTCTGTCGTGTCCAGTCTTCCGTCTGTCGTGTCAGTCTTCCGTCTGTCGTGTCAGTCTTCCTTCTGTCGTGTCCAGTCTTCTGTCTGTCGTGACAATTTTCGGTCTGTCGTGTCCAGTGTTCCGTCTGTCGTGACAGTCTTCCGTCTGTCGTGTCCAGTCTTCCGTCTGTCGTGACAGTCTTCCGTCTGTCGTGTCCAGTCTTCCGTCTGTCGTGTCCAGTCTTCCGTCTGTCGTGTCAGTCTTCCGTCTGTCGTGTCCAGTCTTCCGTCTGTCGTGTCAGTCTTCCGTCTGTCGTGTCGGTCCTTCCATCAGCACCACGTGCGACTAAAATGCATACGATTCCTTAGAAAGTCGTTCTGGCCGGTCTGTCTTGTCATCAAAACACCCCCTGGATAACAGGACACCAGCGCGGGGTCCCGACCGTGTGCTGTACCCTCTCCCCTTCCAAGTAAAAGTTTGACGGCCCCGCAATTCATGACCAGACCTGAACCCCCTCTGCTCTATATGTGTGTTGTTGTAGTGTTGTCGTGTTCTGTGTTATTGTTGTGTTATTACCCAACTGCACTGCACATTGTTCCAACTGCTTGGTTGTTTGATAACAGGGAATATTTCTGAGGACCTTCCTGTTCTGAGAAGACCGTGTAACGACAAGGATGCCAGGTACTGTTTAACTGGGCAATGCATGTACCGTCCTGGTCACAATATCCCGTCTTGCAAGTAGAAAAACAAACACACACAAACTCTCTCTATAATTATTAACTTAAACAACCTAAGCTCATTACTATCTGTCTGCAGGTACCATGACTCTTACAGTGGATCTCGCTGTGGCCTGCTGAACCACAAGACGACGCCGAGTCCACCAATCACAACCGAGGAGCTGACAGGCATCTGTGTGGGCGTGACCTTGCTTCTGTCCTGCCTCACTAGTGTTCTCTTCTGTTACTTCAGGAGAAGGTAAGCAACAGAGAGTTTCTCTCTCACACACAAATACACACACAAACAGTTGCATGATGCTAACCCCTCATTATCAGTTTCAGTTTCAACACCTTTTTTGTCGGTCTTTGATTTGTCAGAATCTCTTTTTGTAAGGTGTACAGATGAAATTTAGAGTTCAGTGGCATAACTCCTTATTTATCAGCAAGGCAGGTGTGTAAACAGTATGCAGAGAGAGTTAACAGGTTGAGGCAGAACCCTCCTTTGGAAACCGTGATAGTGGAGAGCATCACTGACAGTGGTACCTCCTTTCCCTCCTCCAACCTTGTCTCATCTTTCCATGTTCCCGTGATGCCAAAGAACCCACTGGCACCACAAACTATGAGTGAATTTTGTGATCAGGCCACTGAAAGGCACACCCTGGCAATCTTTTACCAAGTTGACCTTAAGAGTGGAACGATGTCTCGGGCCTGTCAACAGGGACATGCAGTCCACCAGTGAGGTTCCTCCCCTGGGGTGTGGCCCCCCATAGAAGCCACCCCAAACAGCCAAGTGACCTGGTCTAGGGGCGTGTCGTACAGGCAAAGGGGTTCAGAATCAACCCAACACATTGGCTGCACTAGTCTCAGAAAATATGTTTTTTTTTCTGTTTTTCCCTTTTCTCTCTTCTCTCTGCTCTGTTCTCTTTTCTCAGGTGTAAAAAACAGACTGTAGATCACAAAAAGAAAGAAAAGAAGGAGAATAATAGCGATAATTATAATAATTATAAACAAGAAGATAAAGACGATGGCAGTGATGATGAAAATGATGATGATAACAATGATAACATTGAAACTGAATACAATGATAACAATGATGATGATAACAATGATAACATTGAAACTGAATACAATGATAACAATGATGATGATAACAATGATAACATTGAAACTGAATACAATGATAACAATGATGATGATAACAATGATAACATTGAAACTGAATACAATGATAACAATGATGATGATAACAATGATAACATTGAAACTGAATACAATGATGATGATAACAATGATAACAATGATGATGACAACAATGATAATGATGATAATAATGAGGATGATGATAACAATGATGATGATGATAATGATAAACACAATCATAAGGATGATGATATCAGTGATGATGATGAGAATGATGATGATGGTGGTGATGATATTATGTTGACAACGATGAGTCAGAGAACTCGCTTTGTTTCTTCATCTTCATCATCATCACTATCATCATCCTAAACCCATCAACATCATCATCATTTCCAACCTTGTCTTGTTTTGCTGTCCCAAGCATTCCATGATAATAAATGAACCACAATGTCTTCCGCCATCAAATTCTGGCTAGGTATTCAAACAGCTCAAGTATTGTAAACCTTTGATTAAGAGTGTAGTCTACACAGTACTGAAACTGCTTTTTATGGTTACAAATGACTTGTTGTATGCTGACTCTGGAGAAAGTTCAAGCTTGTAGTAACTGGATCTTGTGCAGCTTTGACATTATACCACGCCATTTTAACAATTTAATTGAGTTGGGATCTCAGGAATGGCACTAGATTGTTTCAAGTTGTATCTGTCAAATAGAGCATTTGTAGTGTCTATTAACTATGAAAATGAAAATCTATTGCCACGCTTCCACTGGTGTTTATCCCTGGTGCCAGGGCTACACCGGTACCAGGGCTACAACGGTACCAGGGCCACACCGGTACAAGGGCTACACCGGTACCAGGGCCACACTGGTACAAGGGCTACACCGGTACCAGGGCTACAACGGTACCAGGACCACACCGGTACAAGGGCTACACCGGTACCATGGCTACAACGGTACCAGGGCTACACCGGTACAAGGGCTACACCGGTACCAGGGCCACACCGGTACCAAGGCCACACCGGTACCAGGGTTACAACGGTACCAGGGCCACACCGGTACAAGGGCTACACCGGTACCAAGGCCACACCGGTACCAGGGTTACACCGGTACCATGGCTACAACGGTACCAGGGCCACACCGGTACCAGGGTTACACCGGTACCAGGGTTACACCGGTACCAGGGCCACACCGGTACCAGGGTTACACCGGTACCAGGGCCACACCGGTACCAGGGTTACACCGGTACCATGGCTACAACGGTACCAGGGCTGCACCGGTACCAGGGCCACACCGGTACCAGGGTTACACCGGTACCATGGCTACAACGGTACCAGGGCTGCACCGGTACCAGGGCCACACCGGTACCAGGGTTACACCGGTGCCATGGCTACAACGGTACCAGGGCTACACCGGTACCAGGGCCACACCGGTACCAGGGTTACATCAGTACCAGGGCCACACCGGCGATTTATAGACTTAAGGAGGGGCTCACATGGGGAGGGAGGAGTAAACTATCAACGCGATTTGACTTTCCTGTTATGAAAAATAAAGGCAATATTTTTCGGGTACTAAAATAAACAATAACGCCATGCTCAGTTGATTTACAATTTGTGTTAGGTAATACATCAAATTTCTTCCTCAAACTCCTGTGACCAGCTCCTTCTCCACCTACACTTCTGACTCTGCAACTTAACCAGTTTAATAAGTATTTTGTCAAAACGATATACCTTTAATAGAAGGATTTGGGAGAATTCTGAGATAATTTTGTTTTATATGTTCTGCAGGCTACGTCTCAGTCACAGTGCTCCGCTTTTCTATTGAGTCAAGTATCACCTTCGGTCGTTCCAACTCTTTCCGTTCTGACTCTTTGCTTCCCTGTACTGTTGCTTTATTTTCTTTATTTTATCAGGGAACTGTTGGTTAGATCAGTTGAAACTATTACGGGAAGCAGAAAGCAAACAATTCACATTGCCATTCATATACAACAACATGCTGCGTTGTTACACCTCCTAATGCGTCAATCTGCAAATCCCGCCCTAAAACCCGTGGCTTGGCACCATATGAGACCCGGGCTACTTGGCCGCGGCCTAGTTGCCGTCTGGCCCAGGCCCGTGTCATTGGAAACAAAAAATCTGGTCTTTAGGGTAAAACACCAGTGTTTGGCACGAGTGGAAACGCGGCATGTATGTCTTCCTCTGTGCCTGTCATGTGTGGAGTTCCTCAGGGTTCCATCCTGGGGCCAATCCTGTTCTCTCTGTATATCTTCCATTAGGTTGCATTATTCGACAGCATGACATTTCTTTTTATTGTTATGCAGGATGATATGCAGTTGTAATTGTCAGTTCAGCCAAATGACTTGAGCAAGTTGTATGTTCTGCATAATTGGCTCTAGGATCGCTAGCAAAAATATTGTGCCTGTGGCCAGAAGAATTGTAGTTTTCTTTGATCCAAACTTACAATATCCTCATAACACAAAAAACGGCTTTTACCAACTTTCACCAAAATAAGATGTGCTTTATCTTTTGAGGGAACTGAGAAAATTTGACATTTGTACATCTCATTTCATCTTGCCTAGACTGCTGTAATGCTTTGTTTGCATGCCTCAACATTGAATCCCTAGGTAAAGTCCAAATTGTACAGAATTAATCTGCCAGACTTCTAACAAGGACTAAATCAAGGTCTCATATAATCCCAGTGTTGGCAGCTCTACATTGGTTACTAGTGAATTTCTGAGTAGATCTTAAAATTCACTTTTAAAGCACTACATGGTCTTGCACCTGATTCCATTAGTGACATGCTCAACCCACAGTGCACTGTTAGGCCTCTCAGGTCAGCAAAGAAAGGACTTCTGTTTGTCGCAGAGTCTAGACTGAAAACTAAAGGGAACCGGGCCTTTGCTTTACAGCTCCTAGACTCTGGAACAGCCACCCACAGAATCTCAGAGATGCTACGTCAGTGCATTCTATTAAATATTACATAAAAACAAATTTTTATAAGATGTCTTTAACAAATATTTCATCATTGTGATTTTATATATTTTTAAATTCTTTTTACTTCCTTTATTTAAAATTACAATATGTTCATATATATACTTTCATTATTATTTTAATATATTTCTATTTTTATTGTCTGTAAAGCACTTTTGTGTAATTGAACAAGAAATGCGCTACACACATAAACTGAAATAAATAACTTTTTATATGATAAAGATTATGTGTCATAGGGTGGACTATCAGTTTAAGCTGCTGCCTCTGGTGCACATGTACTGATTCAACATGGGTTTAAATCCAGCACTATGCCTCTGGTGCACATGTACTGATTCAACATGGGTTTAAATCCAGCA
>JACXGJ010014358.1:0-14957 GCA_016801105.1 Esox niger | reverse complement strand
ACATCAGATAGGAATGACAGAGCGTCAGCACATCAGATAGGAATGACAGAGCGTCAGCACATCAGATAGGAATGACAGAGCGTCAGCACATCAGATAGGAATGACAGAGCGTCAGCACATCAGATAGGAATGACAGAGCGTCAGCACATCAGATAGGAATGACAGAGCAGGAGGGAGACAGTGATGTAAGACTAACTTCAGAAACAGAAGGGGTCTGGATAAATAGTAAGACAGATTGAGAGCAGAAAAGTGAGAGAGCAAGAAAGAGAGAAAGTATCGGAAAGTGAAAGCCAGGTTGAAAAAACCACAAATAAATCTTACCCTCAGGAACTGGTAGAGACAGATGGACATCCAGTTACACAGCATCCTCTCCACAACGGTCTCTGACCTGCAATCACCCAAACAAAACTTCAATATAATCAACCAATCAAAACAACAACTATTATCACTCAACCAACCACTATCAATCAACCAATCACTACTATCAATCAACCAATCAACAATTCAATATAATCACTCAACCAACCAATATACTCCATGAACCAAACAACCACTACTATCACTCAGTCAAACACTATTATCATTCACCCAACCAATACTATAATTCAATCAAGCAATAAACAAACCAATACTATCAATCCACCAACCCACCAACACCATAAAACAACCAACCAATACTATCAATCAAAATTATTAATCCATCAATCCATCAGCCAGCCAATACAACCAACCAATGAATACCCTCTACAATCCACTGGATTCACGTGATCCATCCAGACTGTGACTAGTAGACATTAAACAATACAGTCATGGCACTACAATCGCCCACAAGGAGACATTTGTCTTGGGTCAACCCCAGCCCTGTCGGCGAGGCCCGGTTCATCTCACCTGCGCAGCATGAGTTTGGGGTTCTTGCTGTGGACATGCTCCTCCATGAGCTCCAGCAGCAATGTGGTCATGATGTCGGTGTAGTACTCCAGTTTACCATGCAGAGCCACTGTCAACAGGGAGGCAAAGTACACTCTGGACCTGGCGCTGAAGTCCTGACGGCTCTCCAAGGTCTTGATGAACTGGAAACCCAAACACACGTGAGAAACCACTGGAAACCTCCAATAGTACCGTTGTTTGCCGATGTCTGTCGACACCATGACAGTCAAAGCTTAATGCCATCAGCCATCAGACTGTCAGCCACCTCAGCTACCTGATTTTGATCTGAGCAATTTAGGCACATTAAAAACTCCCATGTGTAGCAACTACGTAGTTCATTCTATAGAAACAGAACTAACAGGCAGACCGACCATATTCCTTGGAATCAAGTTGTTGTGGGAGATGTACAGGAGAACGACAAAGCCAAAGGCTGTTGGCAGGCGGATTCTGCCAGTCTTTCTAGTCCCTGCGGTCAAAGCATCGTGGCAGCAGGCCTCCCCGCGCATTAAGGCAAAGTGGGAAAGCTATTATAGACTGGCAAACAGAGGCCAGTGGACCTACGTTGATGAGGAAGGTCTTGGAGTTGAGTAGGTTGGAGAACTGGTTGAGGGCCTGGGCCACGATGGCTGCCCGTGCCTCAGGGATGTCCAGCTTGCCTGTGATCATCACGTCGTTGGCCCCGTCTTTAGAGGGTAGGAAGAAGACCCGGTCAGTGTAGGTCTTATAGTCCAGGAAGGGGATCCGGGCCTCACTCAGGTCGTTGGTGTGGTCCTCCATCTCAATCATCAGGTCTGGGAGATGGAGGGTGCAGACAATATTTCACCGTTTACTGGCTAACTACTTAATAACAGTACTCAACAGGAGACATTGGGGCATGGCTGAATTCATACTGTGCATCAATTCATCTAAACATGTTAATCCAGGATTGTCTAACTGTGACTCAGCCAGAGTTTCTTTTGAGAGACCCACAAAGCTCTCTGTGTTGTTTTAAGATGCTGTATGTGGTGGTCTTCAACTGCATGTGTAAAAGTACAAGTGTTTATCCATGAGTGGTAGCATATATCTGTGAGTGGTAGCTTGTATCTGTGAGTGGTGGTCTATAATTAAATCTGTGAGTGATAGCCTATATCTGTGAGTGGTAGTCTATAATGATATCTGTGTAGGTGGTTGCCTATATCTGAGTGGGAGCCTTTATGTGACTGGTAGCCTATATCTGTGAGTGGTAGCCTATAATGAAATCGTTGTAGGTGGTAGTCTGTAATGAAATCGTTGGAGGTGGTAGTCTATAATGAAATCGTTGTAGGTGGTAGTCTATAATGAAATCGTTGTAGGGGGTAGTCTATAATGAAATCGTTGTAGGGGGTAGTCTATAATGAAATCGTTGTAGGGGGTAGTCTATAATGAAATCATTGTAGGTGGTAGTCTATAATGAAATCATGGTAGGTGGTAGTCTATAATGAAACAAGTGCAAGTGATGTCTATTCCTTACTCCCAAGTGGTATTCTATGGTATCCTGTCTGTATGTCGAGGTCAATATAAGCAAAGAGTCGTTTGTAATAGCCTGTGATCACAGTACCTGTGAATTCCTTCTTGCAGCGGTCTCGTACGCTCTCCTCCAAGTTCTCCAACTGGTGCTTCACTTTCTCATACTCTCTTTCTGCCTGCTGGCTCTTCCTCCTGGTGCCCAAATAAACCCCATTAGGTTACCACAATCTGGAGGGATCTGTGTAGACATGTTGTACGCCTCAAGGCTACAGGACAGGTGCATGATGGGAAATGTAGTCACGTACCAATAGCAGTATACGGACACAGCTATGAAGAGCAGCATAGGGAAGAGGACAGCCGGGATTATGATACGTAAGGGAACCTCATATTTGCTCTCATAGTGCACCTTGTCGATAACCCATTCACCGTTACCAAACTTTATCTGTGATGGAGAAAAGGGCAGAAAAAGAGAGGGAGAGAGAGAGAGAAAGAAAGTTCAAGACAGCACAGAAGAAAATAAGATACATGCCATGTAAAGTGAATGCCAGTTGTGGAGAGACAAAGACAATTTGACAAAAAGGCATTGATGATTGATCCTCTCTGCCAGCAATGAATATTACCATCGGCCTTGAATTATTCTACAGTCAGATCAGTTGTACTGCTGCAATATAGTAAATCAGAGGAAATCTGAAATACAACGTCAAAAACATGCACAGAAAGACTTAATGCCTGAATGCACTTCCTGTACATTCAACCTAAATACTTTATTAACATGGGGAACATTTGGGGAAACTAAGAAAAATAATATCTTAGTAAACATTACAGTAATCTCTCGCAGACAGACATTGCAAACGTAAATGGTTGTGTCGCTCTGTCAGAAAACAACAGTTTCCTTGAGATTACAAAAGCATTAGTTCCGGTTCTTTGGACAAATCCCAAATACACAGGTGCCTGCATCATTTCTAAAGGAAAGGGGAGATTTGACCAACAGTCTTGAATGAGCGATTGTGGACCATTGTGGTATTTTTCCTGACTTGCATGCATTTATTAATGCTTGACTCATATTCAAATCTTCTGTGGGCCTGAGGGCAAAGAGGGCGGTGCGTTCTCACCGTCACATCCAGGGGGTCCGAGGTGTCTCCACGTTGGCTTTTGGAGCGGGCCTTGGGCTGGGTGGACGGAGCATCCAGGATCAGCTTGTCCTCCTGAAGGATGGTCACCTTGCAGTAGGCGTCTCCCACGAACGCCTGGGCTTCTTCAGCAGTCATGGCCTTGTTGAAACCATGGCCCTGGGAAGCAGAGTGGGGGGTGGGCTGTAATTCCGCTGGTGTTCTGTGTGCTCGTCTTCCAACCAATCAGATATCACACATCCACCTGATATCAGTGTTACTGTTACTTACCGTGACGATAATAATGGAGGTCTCCGTGATTACGTCCTTAGCCAGTGGGTTAAAGGTCGGGTTGTGGTGGTACATAAAGTTCTTCAGCTCCTCCTGCATGTTGTCCAGCTGAAGAATTGTCCTGAAGGCTAACGGTTCAGACTGAGACGTGTTCACCTCAGGGCTTTCAAACACAAGCACCGTGTCGTTCTTAATCAGGTAGTCCTGAATGTGCTAGAGACAAAGAGTGGAGAAAGGATTGATAGGGAGAGGCAGAGAGAGGGTGAGGAAGAGAGTCAGAGAGAAGATAAGGTAGAGAGAGAGGGCAAGGGTAACAGAAGGTCAGAGAGTGAAAGGGTGAGGGAGACAGCAAGGAGAGAATGACACAGAAAGACAGAGTTCAAAGACAGTCAACTGAATAGAATTGAATTCTCAGGACAATGGCTTAATTCAACGCTGTTTTTTCCACTCATTAAACTGGTTTCCAGACTGATACGCAGGCAAAAGTGTAGCCATGACAAGGCAGCCATCCTGGAGCATCGTGGGCAACTTTAGGTGGACAAGGATACGGGCTGGCAGACTCCAAGGGAGTACAAGCAAGGGAGAACTCCAACGTCACCTGTCATCCGCCATCACAAACGGCACTTGTGATCCACGGTTGTCCGGCTCCCTCCCCCCCTCGGTGAATATGGCAAGTGAAGCTGACTCCCACCGACAACGGCGGTTCAGCCAGCGCGTCAACATTAGTCTCACCACATCAGCCGGAACACGACGCCCATTGAGTCCCAGCAGACACGCTGGCAGACACCCAATGACCCCTTGACAGATAACATGACGGCACATCGTGTACTAACCTCTGCGGGAGTGGACTCGGTAGAGGACTCGTCAGCAGAGGGCAGCACCTTCATGGAGGCTCTTTGGATGAGGTCAAAACCACTGCCCATCACTACGATCCTCCTGCCTCCACTGAAGACAGCGGACATGTTAATTAGCAACACAAACAAACACCTTCTGCAGCAGAAAACTTACCAGACTGAAGGTGAAACGGACCGAAACTTGAGGTAAAAACGAAAGAGAAGAAAGTTGATCTCTGGTTCAACTACGCCAAGCCGTACGCCAAAAGACAGGAGGATATTTTCTCAACCCGCTATAAGTTACGGCCGTTCTCACCACACAAAGCTGGTTTTGGGGTAGAAGCTGGTGATTTTGGGGTTGTCAAAGTACTGGAAGCGGACGGGGACTTCTTTTGTGGTGTTCTTCCCATACTTCACTGTGACTAGGAGGGGGTCAGAGGGCCCCTTAAGTCCCTGATATGCACCGGTCTCACAGACGATCTCAGCGCCAAAATGCACACTGGAAGAGAAACAGAGGCAGGGTCATTGGCTAATAATGAAATCGGCCTCGATAGAACGTTTCACGACGAAACGCGGCTACATGTAGCCATGGTAACGGTGGGAAGAGCCACAGAAGCCGTGATTGTATGAAATCCCGGCAGTTGGTGGTTCTTACACGTGACACGGCGTCCCTCCAATGGTGACAGTGACGTCGTCCATGGTGGCTGTGTCCAGGTCCGTCCCTGAGATGGTGACCTTGGTTCCCCCGGCCGCAGGACCCCGTACGGGGGAGACATTTAGAGGGACGGGGTCCTGGATGGGGGGGAACATGGTTGAACGTCAGTGGAAATACAAGACGATCCTGAAAGTTAATTAGCTGAAGATTTCAACCAGAGTGATTTACAGTTGACACTAGGTCTGGATGATAAAATGACAGAAGGGTTATTGTTATTATTGTACGGATACAGGTCATTTAGGTTCCAGTCTCCATGCCATGAGTTTGTAGAGGCATAAGAAAACAGTGTGAAGTAGCAAGACTTGGGTTTGTGAAACATTTAACGAATAGTTATTCATATATTCCGTCAACTGTTTTTTTTTTAACAGCCTCTCTACGTGGGCTTGTTTGTCTCTCCCTGTGTGGGGTGGTTAACGATTATGGTAATGTGATAACTGTGGTCTGGAAGATAAAACGGCATTCCCTCAAAAAACACTTAATTTAAACCTCCTATGCATACCGGGCAGAATGATATCGCGATCAATCCAGAACTGAATTATTTTGTAAACTCTCCAGTCACATATGCTCTACAGAAACAAAGCCAACCGAACATCTGAATGATGAGCAAACTAAGTAGTGAAGCACACACCAATTAAATGAATGAGAAGCTACGGGGGAAAAAACTAATATACATTAAAAAAAAAAGTAAAAAACGAGTGAAACAGATTATGCAGAGCCCAAAAATAATTGGAAAAACGGAATGAAACACAAACTCATATTACATCTCACTCGAACTGCCTGAAACAGAGTATATTGAGTATAGGGTCGGTATTACTGTATTGTATTACACACCATCTAACATAATGGCTATGTAATATGTCAAGTCATGTTATAAACAGCATGTTCTAATCCACTGAGCCTCTAGGGACCACCAGTGAGGACTCGTGTCACTTGCCATTTCCACTGACAGCTTCATCCATCACTACACAGAAACACCAATACCCAATAGCACTCAGGTCCGTCCACTGAGCAAACACTGCAAGCAAACAGCCAGGTCTGGAGCCGACCGGCATAACACCTCCAGGAGATAGGAAGGTTAGAGAGGGGGAGGGACAGAGAAATATAGGAAAGGATAAAAAGGAGGGCGGGTAAAATTGATGGACGGATGTTATGTTCTCGAGGAAATGTAAAGCTTGATCATCCAGAGATTTAATCGAAATAAGCTTTTTAGGTTCAGTACATTCTCATGGGGACATCTTGATTTCAGGGCAGAAGCATAAACAAGAAAATATTAACCCAAACATAAAGTAAATGAGTGCAAATATTTACCATAAACTACATTTGCCTCCCGGAATCAATGGGTTTTAGATTAAACCCATTTACTCTCTAACCCCATGAAAGGTTTTTATGAATATTAACAGCGTTTTCTAAGGTACATTTAGGAACCTGGAGATCTAAAGGCTGTAGCGAAAAGTGGCTTTACTGGCCAGCCAAGGCACTGCTTTAAAATGTGACCAACAACTTCAGACTCATTATTTTTGTTGCACCCAAAAGTGTCTGTCGTTGCTCTACGGGAGTGTTTCTTAATCCTGGCCCTCCGGACCCCAAGGGGTGCACGTTTTTGCCCTAGCGTTCACACACCTGATTCAAATGTTGCCCCCACCGCTTACCCACTTGATTGATGTAATCAGCCCATCATCAAGTCTTTAATTCGAATCAGGTGGATGAGTGCTAGGGCAAAAACAATATTAAGCACCCCTTTGTGTTCCAATAGGAAAACTACAGACGGAAAATGGGACTCTAAATTATTTTTATTTTTTTTTTGTGCTAAAGTCATCTTTTTGTTATATTTATTTTATCCCTGTTGCAGTTTTGCGACATTTATATCCTGGCAGGCAGCGCTTGACATTATCTTTTTGCTCATCAGCAACTGTTTTTCCAAAGTTACTAACCACTCAGCATTTTCACAGGCCACCATCTTGTTGTTGGAAAATGATGTTCCATTTGATTAAAGTTGCGTATGATGTGCTACATCGTAGTCTAGATCCTGTTCACGCTGACGGTCAACGGCGCGCCAGGCAATAGGTCGAATACAGATGGACCAGAATCAATCAGTGTATGCAGGTAGAGCTCATGGGAGTTGTAGGGATATAGCTTGTAGTGTCACTCACATAGAGTGACTACGTTACACGCCACAGTCAAACGCTCTACAGGTGTGTTTCTGTCAAGCCCGAGTGCTGCTGGCACTGTATAATATACAATTACAGAAAGAGAATGTGTATTTATTATCATATAATTTATCTTTTTTTTAATTAACTATTAAACCTTTTTTTGGGGAATCTTTTGTTTTTAAAATATATAGAAAGACACCTTTGGTATGATTGAATTTGAATTATCAGTGGATACAGACCTACTACTCCTGCCCAGCCATAGCCTGCTCTTCAAGAGGAAGTGATGCTTATTTTGCTCTACAAACTAAAACCTTTGTTTCATTGTATTTTTATGAAATCACTTAGAGAATGGGTCATTGCTTTTAAATGTCTGTACTGCTTTATGAAAAAAAATATATAATAACCTGTCTAAAATTGTTTAAAAACACAATAAATTATTTATTATTAGAATGTTGTATGATCTCTCTGCAATGTTTTCCACAAAAAAAATACAGTCTCCCCAAAACAATTTTTGCATCCTTTTGTGGTAAACAGCTTTATTCAACTATGGATTTATGACACAACGGAAGAATGAATAAAACATTTTGTGCAGAGGATAAGATTATATAATTGAGTTAAGTGTTTGTTTAGCATTTCATAACACGCTTAGACACATTTTCAAAATGCATTGGTCATTAACCACCAGTGGCCCAACTAATGTAACAAAATTCTCTAACAAAACCAAATAACTAAACATTCGGATTCAGGGATCACACCTACAACCACAGAAAAAAAAGAAAAATATGGCCACTTGAAAAACCGGGGTATTTTCCCTTTAGGGTTTGGCCTCAGTTTCAATCTGAAGACTTGAAAGTCAGTAATTGTACAGTACGTACCCTGTAGGTGAAGAGGACCTTAGAGCGTCCTCTCCTGCCTCCTTCCAACTCCACCTCCACCACTCCTTGGTTAACGGTGTCAGCAGGCTGGGCTTCACCGATCTCACACACCACGCTGGAGGAACACAGAGCACGACGGACTGAAATAATGTTTCACTCCTGCAAAACGCACGCACGCACGCGACACCAACGCACTCCCTCCCGTTCCGCACCTGGTAGAGACGGAGTATCTGTCCTCCTGGTGGACACAGTTCACTCCAGCCACTGTGACCTGCTTAATGTCCTCCTTCTTTATGCCCAAGTTAGACCCTTTAATGGTCACAGATATCTTTCCATTCAGAGGCCCGAAATGAGGGATGATCTGAGGAGAAGACAGAGCGTTGGTTTAGATGAGTGAGGCAGATGGGACAAGCTGGCCAGATCCATTTACATTTAATTAATTCATTAGAAACTACCATCCGGACAAGAGCGTGAGATTTGCGTACACTTTCATAATTATTTGGTTTTGACCCCCCCAGGTATCCATTGCACAACTCGGGTCATGCAAGTGCCATAATCTACCAACTGAGCTATATGGGACCTTTCTATGGCAGCTGCAATAAGCAATGTGGGAAGTTGATTCCCCAAGTCAGCCAGTGAGAACAGTAGTCTCTCTAGTAGCAGTTTTCACAATAACACTGTGGATGGGTAATGCAGTCCTGCTTCCCTCCAGGCGACTGATCCCAGAGGGACGGCCATCTCCTGGTTGCACAGGGAAAGCACACAACAGCCAGGCAGACGGGAAGGAAGCAGTGTGATAAAGAGGACAGGCGAGGACAGAAAGTCATCTTTGATCTTGAACCAAGAGGAAGAAGTTGAGCATAGACAGTAGGGAGACAGAAAACTGAAAAGAGGACAGTGTGTGTGTTAAAGAACAGTAGATGTGCACGTCGAAAGGGATTTAAAAAAGAATGAGGTAAGGAAGCACATGACAGTCTTAAAGGGACAGTTCTGTATTTTGTACATTAATCCATTAATATACATTCCCAGTATCAAATATTTTTATATTTACAATTGAATCACTAAGGAGACTTAACCAGAGTGAACACAACCCTGTCAATATAAGCTCCATGCTTTATTACCTCTGCTATACTTGACTCTGATAAACAGATGTAAGGGAAGTCATAGGGCCAATGCTAACTGCCGTTAGCACAATGACTGGAAGTCTATAAAAGACTGCTAGCTTTTCATATTAACTGAACTGTCCATCTAAACAAACTTAGATATGATAGAAATGACTTTGATGTGACTTTTGACTATCATTAAAATAGGCATACAGCAAACTATCCCTTTAAATATAAGTAGGGTAGAGTTGCAAAATCCATAAACTTTAAATAAATTAGCTTGTTTTCCATAAAGCCTAGTTCGAGGATTTAGGATTCCCTGCTGATTCTCTTCGATTCCGTTAATCCTACTGGCAGGATTTTTTTGGGGAAAAAAAACAACAAACAACAACAAAAAAACAGGGACTTTACTGAAAGCTCCCAGACTTTTGCAACCCTGTAAAAAGAGCGGTGCTCACGTCAGTGATCTCTGGGTTTGGGCACAGGGCAGGCTCCGGGGACTGACACAGTTCCCTGTAGACACAGGACCTCATGCCAGGACACCACACACAGTTGTACTTGGGGTGGGCGTTCTTACACAGGCTGCAGTCCTCCCGTCCCAGAGAGCAGTTATACAGCACCACTATGACAGGAGAGACGGGGAAAAGACCACAAATCAAAACACTGTGCAGGAGTTCAAAGGGCGAATCAGATAAAAACGGCCAAGCTGGTTTATCAGCTGAGAAGACGTTAGTGACACGACTTCGCCACGCTTCAAAACAGCAAAGGTGTCAAAAATCCCAGCTATTCAAAGTGGATCTGTTGGGGTGAATAAGTTCAAACGGATTAACAGTTACAGCGGAATAATCCTGGCTGTGATTCAGACAGTGACACAGTTGTTATAACACGGCCTGGCAGATAGCCGCGCTGAATTCTGTCAGACTCACCAGTCAGAGTGCTGTCAATCTTCTTCTCTGTGTCGCGGTCTTTGATGTGGAAGGACACGTTGACCTCCTGCTCCTTGTCATAAGTAAACTAACAGGAAATACACAAAGAGAGCAGTCTCAGCAGGTTGGGATTAGGCCAAGAGACGCACGCACCCACACATGCGCTTCAATTCAATAGCTCGCGAGTCCATTTTCACAGCCTCTTAAAATCCGTATGAAAACAGATCCATTTGGAGAGAGGGAGGGACAAAGACTTGGGAGTTCTAGCTGGATGCTTGTTAAGGGTTTTAGCCGAACGCCATTATAGAACGCTGCTGCCAGCCTGCGTACAGTCAATACCGTAGAACTTCTATGTAATATCAGATGACCAATGCATTATTACTGACCTCGAAACCCTCAAAGTTGAACTTGGACCCTTCACTAAAGGTAAACTCTTCCTCCGTGTTTTTCATGAGCTCGGTGCCGATCTTAAATGACTGACCCTGGAGAGAGACAGACACACAAGGGAAGACTGCACATAAATGGAAGGCCGATGTCGTCATCAGGAACTCAGGTGCGTCATAGTGAAATACAGTTACAGAGTTACAGAACTTCAAGCTCTCTCGGATTTGTACAGAAAATCTAACAATGCTATCCCATCAGATAAAAAAAGAAGCTAATCAATTTCTTAAAAAGACTACATACACTTTAAAATTACATGTTAAACTAAAGGGCACACGAGACTGAGAACCTCATTTTGGTGTTCCCACACAGTAAGGGAGAATCAGTCCCGAAGATTGTTCTGGAAACAGGCCCTGAAAGTTGAGCTGCATTTCACTCACCTTATAGATGTCCAGGTTCTTGCCCTCAAAGCTGATGGGGATACGGTGGCCCACAGGAATTAGCTTAGGTTCCGGGTTCTCAAACTGGGGGCAGCTGTCTGCCTAGAGGGCAACGGTGTTTTTAGCTGCTTTAATCAGAGACGGACTAACGGACAGACAGCGTGTAACAATTGCAGCCTACAGTAGAAGGCAGAACAGCTGTAAGAGCTCAGAAGACACCGGGAGGGCGGGTCTGGTTGACCCAGATGATTTTCCTCCCTACCTGCTGGGGTTGACCCAAGAGTCCAGCATCTCTGTCAGCACAGGTGTGTTCCTTGGCCGTCCACTGGCAATGCCACTTGCTGGTCACACAGGCTATACACCTGAGGAAAGCAAACCAATGGAAGGGTCACACCAACGAAATAAGCAGGTCCTCCAGAGCGTTTCACGTAAAAGAAGCACAATAAAAGAATTCGGTATTTATCATCCGAAAACAGACCGTTCTCACATCCATAGACAGACTTCTTCAGTGGATCTCTAAATGACTATCGGAGCCAAACTAGCGCATCAAATTCCTAACCGACACCCAAAACACCTGTCTGTTTTTGTCATTAACAGTCAATGCAATTAGGATCAGAGCTTGAAGTAAGAGGCGTTCAAGCACTTAACCCCTCTGAAACGGGCTACTTGTTTAAAATCCATTGGAATGATTCATCTTTTCAATTCCTTTACAAGGGTCATATTTAATCCTGGCCACCAGAGCTTCTAAGCACACATCTCAAGTAAAACCGGCTACCTGAACCCTTCTAACTTACGGATATAGCTGTCTGGAGCTTCATACTGACAGGAGGTCCGAGGTAACCGTTGCGATGGTGTGATGCAGCAAAAAGACCCCAAGAAAAATCCCTTTGAACGTTGTTCTCATATCACTTTGAAAGTTCCAGTAAAATGGCGCTCAAACTCAAGCATATTCAAAAATGATGTTGTCTGCACTGCAGATGGATATTGCACTGTTTACAGGGTATTGCACTGTTTACAGGGTATTGCACTGTTTACAGGGTATTGCACTGTTTACAGGGTATTGCACTGTTTACAGGGTATTGCACTGCTTAAAGGGTGAGACAATCATTACCTGAAAATATTGTCAGGTCTTGTTGGACTGCATCACAAATAAACACAGAGCAGGAGAGCGTTTCCACAAACAAATCTGTCAATTTCACGCCATTACAGAAAGCACTTCATGCGTGGTTAATGTTGTCTTCAGCTTTTTGTTTTTAAAGAAATAACAAATTAGCGATCAGGTAAGGATAATTATGATTTAGAAATGTGTTTATTTTATGAAAAGAACCAACATGTTGGCAATATGGAGAACAAAAACAACTGCTGCCAGGTCTCATGGTCTAGAGGAAAGCGCTGACCACTTCTCAGCACACCCAACCGCCACTTTGATCAGACTCTCCCCACTTTACTCTGGAGAAACACTGACAGGAAATTAATAAACAAATGTTGAACATTTTAGAATGCTGACCCAAGAGTGAAACAGTTGATTAAATGAAGGAGATAATGAGATATCCCCCCCTTTCTCAATCCATATCCTCACGTCTCTGTGTTTGTGTATTATAATTGAAACATCACTGAGATCAATGAGATTAGTTGGAAAAGTGCAACAATGAATTCATATGTTCAACGACGTGAGCAGGTCAGCGTTTCAAACGCTGCATCTGTCATTGAGATCGGAGTTACGTGTCCTGTAAAGTGTTTGTGCGCTTTACTCTCTTTCTGCTTAGCTTATTAAAAGCCCTTCATTCTTAAAAGGACCGAGATGGATGAAATAATTGCTACCTCATGGGTTGAAATGCAGACTTCAACTAGTTCAATTTGCATGCATTATATTGCAAATGCACTTCATAAATCTAACTATGATCTCCTTGTTGACATGACTTCCCCACTAAAAGTACAACTCACCAATGGGGAAGCACAACTGGTGCCTGAAACACGGTCGTCTGAGCCCCTGGTCGGCAGTCAATCTTATGCAAGGCAATACGTAACTGCGTGTGTGAAGATGTGCTTTCTCTTTTAAATTATTCAAAAATGTTTAAGTATAATTTTTCCTTTGGCTATCAGATTGCACATTGTACTTGTTGTTCCAAACACACTAAGTGAGATTTTGGAAATTCAACAAAACGACACAAAAACCCGACTTTGATCATGGTAAAAATGTATATTGTTTTACCGCCCAGGCCAAGACCAGTGTGTGTGATCTGACCGGGAATCTCATGACTCAACTGGATGCCGGATCGGCTCCAGGATAATGACATCCAGATAAAGCTGTGGACAAATCAGGCATATACCCCTAAAAGTAGTGTCTTCATGAAGGTCAAGTGAAAAGTACTTACGGGGTGTTCTCTGATTTCCTGACCGTAGCAGCACAGTTGTAGAACTTGTATTCGCTGGACGTCACCTCAACATCACCGTTAACCAGTATCCTGATCGGCATGGCCACATAGTCTGACCACAACACAGAATATCACAGTGACTTAATTGACACAATACAGTGACTTAATTGACATATGCACTGACCACAACACATATTATTACATAGTGAGTTAATTGACATATACACTGACCACAACACAGAATATTACATAGTGACTTAACTGACAAACATTCTGACCACAACATCACAGAACGTTACCAATGTGGCTAATTGTTCATAAAGAATGAGTACATAAATAGCTGCTCAGAATGTTGACTCAATATCTTAAGTTGTATTTAGTAGTCCCACTGACCAAGGAACAAATTAACTATGAATACGTTCTTCTTAGCCGTGGGCATTTTGAAACGCCGTTCAGGGGGATGTTTTCTGAACTGGGGGCGTTAGTGGGTGGGAGGGGACACAACGGTGGTTTTACGGGCATAAAGCATGGATGAGCAGCAGTGCCTCTCCGACATGTGACAAGAACTAGTCCTTTAGAGGACGGTTAAGACTATTGCCTTAGGACTAGGGTAAGGACTAGGCTTAGCAATTGGATTGGGACTCACCCTGTTTTTCAGGTGTAGCTGGGATATCCACAGGGTCAGGCAGGGAACAGGTGATCTTCTTGTCAATCACTACAGCTGTATTATGGTAGGAGCCAAACCTGCACTCGACCACATCAGAGCTGGCCATCTTCGGGAGAGTAGGGATGTATATCTGCACCTGAACAGGACAGTAAGAAAGAGAGGGAGAGTGGAACAGAAAAAGGAGTGCATGCAAGAAAGAAAAAGACATCAAGTAACAGCGAGACAGAGACCAGAGAGAGAGATAACTGCAACACTATCATGTTTCAGATCATACAGTGTTGATGTAACAGGAAAACTCTGGCTCTTGGAGACAATAAGTGTGAAATGGGCGGAGGACATTTTTATTCCGGTCCGCAGTTTAAATGTGTGCAGTTATTTTCACCAGAACTGACCTATACTCTGTATAATATATGTGTCTCAACTGACATATACTCTATATAATATAATATATAGATCTCAACTGACATATACTCTGTATAATATATGTGTCTCAACTGACATATACTCTATATAATATATAGATCTCAACTGACATATACTCTGTATAATATGTGTCTCAACTGACATATACTCTATATAATATATAGATCTCAACTGACATATACTCTGTATAATATGTGTCTCAACTGACATATACTCTATATAATATATAGATCTCAACTGACATATACTCTGTATAA
>JACXGJ010014356.1:0-14955 GCA_016801105.1 Esox niger | reverse complement strand
GACTGACCACTGTGAGGTCAAACCCAGGTCAGTCCCACTGACTGATTCAGACTAACTCAGACTGACCACTGTGAGGTCAAACCCAGGTCAGTCCCACTGACTGATTCAGACTAACTCAGACTGACCACTGTGAGGTCAAACCCAGGTCAGTCCCACTGACTGATTCAGACTAACTCAGACTGACCACTGTGAGGTCAAATCCAGGTCAGTCCCACTGACTGATTCAGACTAACTCAGACTGACCACTTTTTGCTGATTATGGATATATAGTGGTTCTAATGCACAACTCGATCACTCTGTTTACACAACCTTCCAGCAGAGAGAGAGTGAGTGTGTGTGTGTGCGTGCGTGCGTGCGTGCGTGCGTGCGTGCGTGCGCATGCGTGCCTGCACTTCCTTTTTAACAGTGCCTCACTCTCCATGGCATAACTGCCTTGTTGCTACGACGAACAGTAATCTGCATTCCAGGGTGCACAAGCCCGGGCACATTCCACATTAGAGAGAGGGGAGGTGGGGAGAGAGGGGAGGGAGGAGGGGGGGAGAAAGGGGGAGATGGGGAAGTGGAAGTTCTGGGCAGTGTTGTCAAGGTAACAGTAATGTTATTCTCTCAACCTTCCAAATGTCAAATATACAATGTTCAGAAAGTGAAGCACACACACACACACACACACACACACAGGGTAATATGTACTTCTAATGACCTTTTTGGGATTAATATGTAGAGTGGGCGGGAAGAGCAGGAAAGAGAGAGAGACTGCAGCACGTGAGTGAGAAAGGTTAAATACTTTCTCAGCTTACAGAGTCTCTCCTTGAACTAAAATAGGGAACATGTACATATCAATACAGACAAAACAAACACTCGGAAAGAAAAAGCATATACCCACAAACACTAACACAACTACTACTGCAACTACTGATACTAATACAACAATTACTACTACTACAAACACTACTACAACAAGTACTATTTTTAGTAGAAAGAAAAGGCCCATTGAGTACACTTCAGTGAGCCTTTTACATTACAAAACACTAAATAATCTGATTACCTCTTACATAAAATAGACTTATCCTATATTTACATCGTATATATTATACACTACGAGTCTGACTAACTCTGACATACACTGATCTCTTGGATATTTCACTCACTCTCTCTCTCACACACACACACACACACACACACACCATCCACCTTACCCTGATACATAACATCAACCGCAATAACCTAACATACATGCCTAAACTTAATCTAACCCTTGTGCCTGACTTGCAATGCCAAAAAATAATTCCTTTTTCAAAACGGGGACAGGAAAATGTCTTTGGATTTAACCACAGCTTGGTGACACTCCAGTCGGCGTTATATAATTCAGTCAGATAGCCACACACATGCTAGGCTAGTCGGTTGTTTTACCCGGTCCACTGCGCGGCGGGAGAGCCCTCGCTTCGCCAAACCAGTACGGAGCTCGTGGATATCGATTACTCCGTCATTGTTCAAGTCCAGTTCGTCAAACATTTCGACCCATCGCTTCTCCCGCTCCGGGTCAACATCCTCCTGGCAACGAGCCCGAGTGGTCCAGCCCCAGGGTATATCACCCCCTGGTAGCCCCATGCGTATCGACAGTTGAACTGGTGGGTAGGACCGCGGTGAAATAGCCTACAGAATCATCGGTGTCCGTTTGACCAAATCGGGATATAAACACTGTTTACTCAAGCAACAAAGACGAATCACACAATAAAATGTCCAGAGAAACCAAATTTAGCCAGCAGACTTCAGGACTGTGTCCGGGCATTTCCATTTACGGTCCAGGTTTTTCACAATGTTCTTATAGCCTAAACATACGTTTTTATTTAGTAATTGGTTGTAAATAGCTTCTAAAGTATTCGTTTAAAAGTCAGCTGTCAGTCATTTCCGTGACACACACGAAGATTATAAGCACGAACATGCTAATAACACATGCGGTTCTCTTGGCTTTCTCTTGGCTCTTTCGTAATGCACGACAACCCCCCATCTGTGGCTCGCAATAATTCCTGACGCTCTAGTCTACTTCACCCGTTTCAGTGACAGCAATTGCACACTTTGCCGGGTGAAAAAATCGTCTGCGTCGGCGTGCAGTGTTGCCTGCGTGGGGTCTGACGCGGAGGGTCTATGTCACTTGATTTCACCGCACGTAATAAAAACATGATATGCCCTCGCTTCAGTAACCCGTGTTCACTATTATGTCGTTTCTCTACTCAACTAGACCAGGGTGAATTTGGTTTCATGTTTGATATTCAGAGTTTGCTTGTTACAGCGAAATATATATATATATATATATGGGAGTGTATATATATAATCAAGTGAAGGCATCGATCAAGGACCATCTTTGGGTTTGTGGGTTTTCTTCCGTATTCAAAAACGATTGTACGTTAATTTCAATGAAGGAATATTACGCTGATAAGGTTAAGGGACGGTCTTAAAAGTGCATTCGGCAGAAATCATTGTTTCGACATTTTCTTTCTTCGTGCCTACTTTGCCCATTTTCTCCACATTTCTAATTAAAGAAATATGTTAATCAAAAATATAAAACACAAATAAGCTAAGCCTAAATCATTATACAGATGATAAAATCATCCAATTGACATATTAGCTCTAAATCAATGTATTCTTTGGCCAGTGACCTTGTCCCAATTCCCCTTAAAATTGCGTTTTTTCCTTCTACTTTAATTTCTCAATATAAACTGCATTTTTCTAAAAGCTCAAAACCCATATCTACTAGAGATATACAGAAAAGTTTGCTATGTTCCTTTAGCTGTCCTTACAAAGGTAAACCTCTCATGTTCCCCATTATTTATCCAGATGACATGTATCTCTCAAACCACTTCCATTTTGTTCATTCCTTGTCTAGAATGCCCCTCAGATATGCCTCTTTTGATTTTGGTGAATTTACAGGATTGTTTTATTATTATTATTATTTAAATAGCTTACTATCCATATTAGTTAGTGTGATGTATGTTCAATTACCTCTGTTCTGTAAGGTACACCCCTTCTTATTTCCAAGTTCATTATCTTAATTGATTTTATTTTACAATTACATGTACAACAAATAACCAACTGATAAAGCTTCAGGGAGAGCTGCTCTACCATCAACATACTTTAGTTTTACATATTTTCAACTTTTGAAATTACATTTTGAAATTGCTATTTTTTTCATGAATTATGTTCAATAGCTCAGACCCAATGAAACTTAAATGTAAATAAGCAACTGAAATAGTTGTTCTACCATCAACATCTTTTAGTTTTCTTTAATTTCCTCCTCCAGAATTCTACCCAAGGGATGGGGTCATTAGATTCGCTGGTCCTGTAGGGCTACATTTACGCTGAGGTTTTCAAGTCTGCCATCGCTCCAGCACAGCGGAAGGTGAGCTAATCCGGTCAGGTCAAAAATTAACTTCATCCTGAGGATTACAGTGTGGTTCTTTGTACATTATTTATAACATCCTGTCACGTATCCTTTTACAGACGGTGAAAAAAACGAAACTGGAGGAATGGAAACCAGAGGATAAAGACCCAGCTGAAGAAGCCAAATCCTGATCATAGCAGGTACAACAAACTTCAACATTCTTTGCACAATATTAGCCTTCCATTGCCCATCAACTTGATGACATTGTCCTAGTGGTCAATCTCAAATATTCACTACCGTTGAAAAATTTGGGGTCACTTAGAAATTTCCTTATTTTCCTTGAAAACTTACATGAAATCAGTTTCAATAGGAAATATAGCAAAATGTGTATGAAATATCCTCATTGACATGGTTAGAAATTGAAATAATAATTGTATTCTTCAAACTATGTTTTCATCAAAGATTCCTCCATTTGCAGCAATTACAGCTCTGCAGATCTTCGGCTTTCTAGTTGTCAATTTGTTGAGGTAATCTGAAGAGATTTCACCCCTGGCTTCCTGAAGCACCTCCCACATAGTGGATTGGCTTGATGGGCACTTCTTTATGAACCATACGGTCAAGCTGCTCCCACAACACCTCAATTGGGTTGAGATCTGGTGACTGCTGATCACTCCATCAGAATACCAGCTGACTGCTTCTTCCCTAAATAGTTGCATAGATTGGAGCTGTGTTTTGGGCATTTTCCTGTTGTTGTAAGAAGAAATTGGCTCCAATTAAACACCGTCCATTTGGTATGGCATGGAACGGCAAAATGACGTAATAGCCTTCCTTCTTCAAGATCCCTTTTACCCTGTACAAATTTACCGCTTTAACACCACCAAAGCACCCCAGACCATCACATTGCCTCCACCATGCTTGACAGATGGCATCAGTCCTCCAGCATCTTTTCATTTGGTCTACGTTTGACAAATGTTCTTCTTTGTGATCCGAAAACCTCAAATTTAGATTTATCTGTCCATAACACATTTTTGCAATCTTCCTCTGTCCAGTTTCTGTGTTCTTTTTCCCATATAAATCTTTTCATTTTATTAACCAGTCTGAGACATGGCTTGAGATATGACAAAAGGAACAGAAGTGTTATATTTTTAGTGCTCTCTTAATCTTAACCCTTCTGATTCTCACTCAAAACTTTCCCTGTCAACATTTTTGGAATGGAAAGAACAAGGTGCAGTGGTCTCTTAATTTTTTCTGGAGCTGTGTCTGGTACGTCAGAAAGATGAACAAAATGTTTTTGCATTTATTTATTGAAATACATTAGAAAACTAACATTGACAATGATATTAAAAACAGAGCATGGCGTTCCCATCAGTTAGCCTTGGTAATTGGCAAAATTGAGAGATTCTTGGCAGAAATCTTAAGCAGGTCCTCCTTGTCAATGGCATAGAGTCTCCAGCCCTCCTCGTCGGACAGGTCTGAGGCCCCATGGCGCTTGTAGAACTCTATGGACGTCTTGTTCCACTCCACTACGATGAAGTGCATCCTACTGCAGTGAGTTTTCACAGCAGTCTGAGGAACGGAGGAAAATTAAGTTAGACAACCTTGACAATTTCACAGATAAACCTTTCCATGTTAGGCATCCATATGTCAGACTTTAGTATGAAATGTGTTGTCCAAATTTCCACGTGTTTGGAAACACAAATGTGCATTTAATAAGTTGTGTGCCAAAACAGACCTACCTCACCGAGTATCTTCAGGATATGTGATCCAATACCATAACCTGAGAGAAAACAGGACTGAAGGTTAGTTAGATGTTTAAAACGCTGGATCCAATTATTCCATTGCCACTCCTTCAGGCAAACGTCAGACAACACGTACCCCTGAACTGCTCCATCACATAGAAGTCCTCTAGATAGAGTAGCTTCCCTATCCAGGGGTCATAGGTGAAGTAGTACATGGCAAACCCGATGACAGTATAACCTACAACAACACAGTGAAAACATCCACGTCAAAACTGTCTGGGAACTGAATAGTTCATTAAACATTTGTTTTGGTTGATAAGGGGATTTTGTGAAGTTAATTATTCTAAAGTTAATTATTCAGGCCCTGTTTCTAAGGAATTGAAGGATTGTTCAGGAATTGAGAAGATGAAATTCCCTACTCCAGATTGTGACTCAGAGTTATAATCTTCATTTTGAATGTGGATGTCCCTGACAAGCTTCCATGTTGTTACATTGCTGGCGAAGCTGAAACAGGACTTTGAGCTATGCACAACCTTGGTCATACATTTTTGGAATTGTTTCAAGCTTTTTCACTGTTTCAATACAAACATGACAAAATTACAGATAAAGTGTCAGTGAGAGCTGGAGAAGCAGTGCTTTTTTAATAATTTCAAGGTAACTGAAAATTCTGGTCGGAAATCCAGGTCAATTTGTTACTATCAAGATGGGCAGGACTTGGAATATTTATGGGTTTCTCATTTAGACTTCCAAAGGAGATCCCTGTTAGAAACATTTCAGTTGAGTTGTGTTTTTCTTTCATAGTTTGCAGAGTTATTTAAAGCACAGTCGTCAGAGATGTACTTCTTCTGAATTCCAGGTTTCCACAAAGGGCTGCATTACCGTCAGAGCTCTGCTTCTCCTTGGGCACTTCTGCAACGACGCAATGGAAGAAAGGATGATCCCCAAAGCCGTCTTCGAGTAGTTCTAAAAACAGAAGACCTCATAGGATAACAATTAACATTATCAGTTTCTCTGGTTTTACTATTCCTAAATATTCCTAAATAGTAAAACCAGACGAAAATTTACGTTTTTATTTTATTTTTGTTTTATATATATATCTAAACTACTGATAACATTGCTCCCAAATTCCAAATACAAATATGGTATATATAGTGTTTATTTGTAGAAAATAACAACTAGTCCAAATAACCACAAAAAAGCATTGTTTTTAGACCTCAAATAATGCAAAGAAAACTCATTCATTTTTTTCAATTCTTTCATTTCTCGACAACAAAATACTAATGTTTTTTTACTAATGAGTTCATAAATCAATATTTGGTGGAATAACCCAGATTTTTTGCCACAGCTTCTATGTGTCTTGGCATGCTCTCCACCAGTCATTGCTGTTGGGTGACTTATTTATTTTTGGCACTAAAATTAAAGAAGTTTGGTTTTGTGTGATCGCTTGTGACAGTCCATCTCCCTCTTGATCAAATTCCAGAGGTTTTCAATGGGTTTCAGGTCTGGAGATTGGGCTGGACTGACCAGGTCTTGAACTGGTGGTCCTCCATCCACAAATTGATTGACATGGCTGTGTGGCATGGAGCATTTTCATGCTGGAATAACCAATTCTTATAGTTGGGGAACATTGTCGGAGCAGAAGGAAGCAGGTGGTCTTCCAGGATATCCTTGTAGTTTGCTTGATTCATGCATCCTTCACAAAGACAAATACACCAGATTCCAGCCTTGCTGAAGCATCCCCTGATCATCACCGATCCTCCACCAAATTTCACAGTGGGTGGGTGACACTGTGGCTTGTAGGCCTCTCCAGGCCTAACCATGAGACGACCAGGTGTTGATCAAAACTGAAAATGTGACTTGACAGTGATGACCTTACTCCATTCTTCTATGTTCCAATCCTTATGGTCTTTTGCAAACGTCAGCCTGGCTCTTCTTTGCTTCTCATTGACTTCAGCTTTGCCCCTAGGAGCCTGTTTCAACTCTTTTGTGATGGTTAATAGTTATTTTTCTAGTCAGTAATTTGTCCAGCCTTAATAAAAGCAGAAAATTAATCCATACCCATAGAAGAGAAATTGATGTTGAGAAACGTGTTGGTTGCTGGCTTTCCATCGATTTTTAATATAAATTGCTACAAATTTTTACAGTTCATGTTTTATATGTTGTTTTAGTAGCCTTGGCTAAATTGTTTAACAATTTACAAAATATCCTAGCTAACTCTTTGACCCAAGTAGCAGCTCACAGTTATCGTTAGCTTGCTACTTCCAGCCTATGTTTCGTTTTTGTTGGCTGTGCATGAAAATAATTATAATAAAGTGTTTCAGTATTGTACCTTAAATTATAATGCCATGATATGGTGTTACTTGTTAAATGCACTTTTTGTCATGAACACTCACTCAATTACATGCTTCCTCTCTCACCCACACCCACACATAAGTTTCACCCTTTTGGTTGAACTTCTGAACTGTTTTGGAATAACTGGTCTGTAGTATTCTCTATTTTAACATTCTCTATTGGAGTAAATGTTCATACTACATTGTTAATGTGTTTGTGTCCTCTATACCTACTCTTGGCTCTCAATAGTTTCAGTGTTGGAGTTGGGTTAATACTCCTTGACAGGTTTGGTTGCTATTGTCTGATTGTTTCTGGCTATATTTAAAATCAAAATAGATTGATCATTAAATATTTTATGAGCTGTTGATCACAAGGTGAAATTCTACCCCTTAAAGGAGACGTATTCTGGGGGGTTTCCTCACTACAGCTGAGAATGCAAGAAACAGAAAAAGAATAACGCTTATATTGCAGTTTGTTAATAGTATGCAAAGTTAAAAGCTAAAGTGAATAGCTAAACCACTAGCTTGCAAGCTAACCTCTGTTAGTTGCCTGGTCCTAACTCGCTAGCAAATGTCCATCGTTTGGTTAGCTACGGTGAATATATCTAGCTAAGTAAACTTTTTATCGCCTTAGCTATCCACCTTGCAGCTAGCTGGCTTAGTAACTAGGTAATGATATTATCAGCTCTAGTCTAGATACTTTTTAGAGCTTTTGTGTGTTCAGGAGTGCAGTTATTATGTCCATGTATCAATAACGGCCAGCTATAAAAAGCACTTAGTAGACTTGCTATAGTAGCTATCTGTTTGTAGAAATTGTGGCTATAAAAGGGATAACAGAGAAGGCTCAGATTACAATCATGATGCATGGACACACACAGCAGGAGAGACAACAACAAAGAGACCAGTAATGAGATGGAGAGTAAAAGAGACAGAGAGAAGGGGGTGGGTATGTTTAGGCAGTACCTTAAATAATAATTAATATTTTGTGTGGTTACACAAAAAACAATATATCACAATAACAGAATACTAACAATACAACATATCATATGAATTAATAATATTGTGTTGGTCAGCTGTGTTGAGTGTTTATTTGTTGGTATTCCTAAGAGGCAGCAGCAGGAGAAACTGATTTATTTTCTGTCATTCAAATGAACCACACAGACTTCCAAGATTTTCAGTATAAAAAGGATCAAAACAAGCAAGTACCTTTTGCTGCTGTGGCCCAGATTGTGTTTGGTCAGTGTCCACATACAGTATACTAAGTGCCATGGGAAGCCTCCTGTACACGTGGACATCAGGGGCTCAAATGTATATGAGGTCAGACTGTCTTGCCAACAATCATCTTGCCAAAGGCAAAGATATAAAAAAGGCCAAGAATTGTGACCTCAGGTCAATGTTATAGCACATGCCTGCTAAAATGAATAGAAATAATGATTGTTTTGTGTAGAGGGAAAAAATGAAGACATGCTTCATGTGTAATGTGTTTCAAACTTTATGGTATTGCCTAACTGCCTATGAACTGACTTGTTGAATATAAATGTTCTAATACGCAAATATAAATATGATATATTATTTATACACAGTCCAGCCTTGCTGGCCAATGTAGGCTTGAGGCATATATTTCAAACATACAAAGCACATTTTGAAGTAGCCTACAATTAAATTGAATTTGTTGAAACTCTCTCCCATTATTTGTGTCATTTGAAAAAAAACAACGGGCATTTTTTTTGTATTAAGGACGGAAACTACGCTACAACATGCCGGACTGCACCCTAAGAAATTGTCATCCTTGGAGTGGATGATTCGCGGCTCCAATCCCCATTTGAAAGATTGAATAGACTACTGAAAGAATTCAATGACATAAGCTGAAAACGGAAAGGTTATCGAATGTGTCCTAACAGTATTTATTATCTTTTTATCCGTATTTATTATCAGTTGATAAGGCACTCTGTTTTCAAATATGTTAACACAGTCACTCGTTTAAATATATATTGTAATTTTATTGTTGTTCGTTTTTATATTTAATTAAACATAATATGTGACAAATCTTCGGACATTTAAACATAGGAAAATGCAGACTTTTCGTGTGGGCAAAAGATTGCTGTGCGCGTCCTGATTCCACCCTCCGCCGGCTTGCGTTACTAAACTACACTCTTCGTCGTCCGTCATGCTCAACATCCCGCTCGTCATCCCAGATCCCCGGTGCCTTCGGTTAAACATCCCCTCGAGGGGACGTGACCATGGGGACGTCCACGTGATTTTTGGAGGTCTAGCTGCCTCCGAAATCGCATCCCTCTCATCCGACGTCCACAAGATAGTGTCCGATGAAAAAGGCAACTTTTCCCATTGAGTAAGCAACAGCATTTAATAAACAGTCAAACAGGCAGCTAAGATTATTGTGATTATTACTATCACTGCTTATCCAGGGCTATTTTAGGTCTCAAGCCAACAATATTTTCCTTCTGTTTTGTCATTGCAGGAGAAGGTTATTCGACTGCATTAAAAATATCTACATCTCGACTACAACTCTGTACCACCGTATCACCCATTAACTAACCGTCAATCTGTAACCTGGAGTGCAGACATTCTTATGGAGATCTCCAGAATACTTTTTTTTTTTATTAGGCCAAATTACAATTTCAACTGACCAAAAACGTAGCATCCTAGACAGAGGCATTGCTAGGATCAAAATATCTTCAGGCATTGGCCCCCTCAACCACACCCGGGATAGAAAGTAGTGTTCTGAAAGTACGTGCTAAAAGAACATTTCGAAGCGCATGCTAGCGGCCTGTACGCAAACATTACCATAATGCGCGATCGGAATTATAGATAAATTGAAAGTGGTATTTTTATTATTGTTATTTTTGGTCAATTTGAGATTCGGGCTATTGAAAATTATCTGGACGCCCAGGCCTAACAACGCCACTGATCCTAGATAAAACAATAACAAGGAAAAATGTCGAAGGCTTAATGTCTGTATCCGGAATCTCGGGATAATCTGCTCCTGTAACGACAAAACAAAAAGAAAATACAGTCAGCATGAGACCTAAAATAGCCCTGGATCCACAATAATAATGATTAAAAAAAACTATTCGCATCCTGTAGGACTATTTATTAAATGCTAAGTTGCTTACTTAATGGGAAAAGGTGCATTTCCCATCCGAGACTATCTTGTGGATGTCGGGTGAGAGGTATGTGATATTGATGAGCAGGCAATCCTCGATTTAGGTCAAGCTGGTTCCTTTTGTGAGTCTTGATTGGGATCATAAAGGGAAATGTGGACTCGCAAGTGTAAGTTGATCCAAAAACTGTTACCACATAAGGTTTCTTTATTGTAGCCTACTGTATTCCTCTGAAGATGACAAGTCCCAATCGAAAACCTCAAGCTTCCTGGTAAAGGCCTCACGTTTTTCCACCATATGCATGACTTTTGTTCCAAATCCTTGTAACTGTTAATGTAACCAGTTTAAGTGATAAAATATGCCAGCCTAAAAAAACTACATTTGAGAGAAATTCCTCAATTCCCCAAATACGAAGGTGTTCAGTTGATGCCCAAATTAAGCATTTTCTGAGAATATCATCCGGATAATGAAGCTCACAGTATCCTTCTAGAGCTTTTCTATTTCTCAGCCATGGCACGAGGGTGGGAAGCAAGCAATTGTTCGGAACAAATATTGACATTAAAAAGTAGTGTGGCTTGCTGTAGGCAACATTTCCCACCAATCAACCAATAACACAAAATATATAATTGAATAGAGACATTGGTGATTTGATCAATCCCATCGATTTATTAATGTTATTTTCACTGAATTTATTATGTACTAATCATATGTGTTAACAGTGTTGTTACATTTTTAATGTAGGCCTATTAATTGATAATATTATATTCTGGCCAGCCAAGTATTTGCTCGGAAACAATTGTTATGAGGCCAAATATAGTTCACGAATCCTGCTAAAATGTCGGCAGAACAAGTAGCCCGCTGTACATACTTTCTAGGGAGCATGTAGGTCTACTTGAGGGTTTTAATAAATAGGTTACAAATATTAGCCAAAAGAACAATAGGGTCTAGGCCTGTCATTACTTTCTAACTGGGATCCTGTATTTCAAGACCATGACAAAAAATTTCTTAAAGTCAGATTTTTATTGATCACACGGTGAAATCCTACCCCTTAAAAGAGAGGTTTCTGTTTTTTCTCACTACAGCTGACAGTGAAAGAAGCAGTGAAAGAAACAGAAAAACAAATCTGGTTGCTATTTGAAAAATTATAAACGAACATTGAAGAACATGCCATTTCCCGGTTTTCCACGTTTACCTTAGAATGGAATAACCACCGGACGAACGATGTCACCAAACAAAAATAGACTAGGCCTACCTTTCTCCGTCAAGACGACACGCTCCTCCATTTCTTCAAATTTCGCAAGTTCCTAAAATATTGGGATAAGAAAAACAATTATTGTTCTATGTAAAACAAATGCTACATCATTATGTCCCTGAGAAATATATCTAGGCAACATGCGATAGTTTCATTAATACTAATAATACAAAACGTAGATAAGCCACTAATTTTAGATAATTGAACATGGATTTATTTTACCTTTATGAGTCGCAATATATCGGACACGTCCTTGGGTTCGGCTTTACGTAACATAAAATTTGACATTTTCTTTTCCCTTTTTCCCTTTTCTTACAAGTCCACTGCCGTGAAGTTAGACACTATTCAAGATTCGGACTTTGATCATCAATAACGCAACAACGAGACCTGCCAGAAAGACAATTGAATATTCTGAATCTGCAGTAGAAAGCAAACAAGCAACACCTCCTGTTTTTCTATATAGATTTCATACATACGTTTCAGAGTCGAAAAGAACGGGAAAAACTGCATTACTACAATTCAGGGTTAAGGCACCATCTTAAAAGTGCACCATTATCTGGTCATGTTAATGAAAATCGTCAGTTGTTTATGTAAATGTCAAAAGCTATTATCAAAATAACCAACTAGCAATTTTTCAATTTAGGAAATGATTACTAGTTTATAAGCATGATTCCATCTACATTGCTCAATAGCTCGGACCCAATAAAACTTACATGGAAATAACCAAATGATAACCCTTTAGGAAGAGCTGCTCTACCATCAACATCCTTTACTGTTACATTTTAACAATTTTGAAAATGATTACTAGCTTATGAAGAAATGTTCAATCAAAAATGCTCAATAGGTCAGACCCGTTATAACTTACATGGAAAATCATCAACTGATAGTTTCAGAGAGAGAGATCAACATCCTTTAGTTGGGATTTTTTTTCAATATTGGAAATTATTAGTAGTTTACGAAGCATTTTTCAATGAAGTAGATGGTAGAACATCTTTGGTAGGACCCGGAATTCTGAGCTATTTGTAGTTGTTTTGATTGGTTAATGTTTTTTTGGTTGCCATACAATTGGCACTTGTGAGTAGAAACTACGTTGATTATGCACTTTTAACACACTCCATTAACTGAGAATAGACAGAGAATCCACTGTAGACATCAATGTTATGTCGTCTTTTGAAAATTGAACGCAACAGAGAAAACAGAGAGTGTTCCTGTGACACGGACTAATTTCTCAAATTGTTTTAATCAGTTCTGTAGAACTCCAACTGTCTGTATAATAAGCTTACTGTCTTCCAAAGAAAATGGCTTAGAAGGCAAACTGGTTTCTATTTGGGCCATTTGAAAAGTACTCTCCCAGCAAGGTTTTTTTTCTTACATTTTTCAACATATGGATTTGTTGTCATCACTTCACCACAGATCCAAGTTACTACAGCCACCTCATGACACAGATATATTATACTTTACAATCATTTGTTCATAAAAAAATAAGAATATGTACAGTACGTGCTACCTTCAATAGTGTCGTCGTCGTTCCCTCCCCCTTTTCTGAAATAACTCAATAAACAGTCTAATGTAACTCTCTCTAAGTATCTAACACGGACTGGGAGGAATTCTTGCGCACTCTTCTTTACAGTACTGTTTCAAATGTGTCATGTTTTAGGTGTATCCTGAATGCCCGGTCCGCTTAGAGCTCCCCCCCCACACGCATTTTAATAAGACCGAGATCTGGGCTTTGACTCTGGGCTTTGACTCTGGGCATTCCAAAACCCTCATTTTCTGTTGACTGTGCCAGTGGTCTGGACTTTTCTCCATTTGTTGATGATCCGTCAGACAGTGGTGCAATACAGAGACCCCCCCCCCCAAAAAAAACGTTCTCTCTAAATACTCCTGGAGTTTACTGGACTACTGTCAACGTTTAAAACTCTGTCTTACCACTGACTGAATATGTGGTCGGCTCTCTGTATAGCCTAAATGATTAAGCTTCTGCTTATAAACTTCTACATCACACATTAAACAGCCAGTGAGGCAAAAGGTAGTCTTAGCTTACAAGTAAACAGACGTTGGTTTGGGGGCTAACAGAGTGATATGATACGTAATGCAAGAAGACTTCATAGAGACTTAATACAAATAATTTAAAAAAAGATAATCCCAAATGTAAAAACAACAGCGGCTGAAGAGCCGCGACCTGCAGTTACCTCATCTGGAGAATGAACACATCCCACGTCTCGCGGTGTTTTGGGGCCTGACAGGTAACTGGTAGACCACGAGACGCCCTGATCCAATCATCCAGTCTGTGTCCGTCACACGTCTTTACAGTCAACCGGGTTAAAATCCTTTGATAGGTGGAGGTCCTGGAAGACGCGGTGCTGCTTCCTGTCCGCGGCATCCATTTAGTCATTACCGAGTTCGGCGGCTGCGCTACTAGGGCTGTGCTTTCGTCTGCAATGGATCGACACTTAGATAAAATGTAAAATGTAGCAAATCAAACAAAAAGATACATTTCAATCGATTGAATGCCAGTGGTTCCATTATTTGTGCTAACAGTCAGTTTTGAAATAATGATTTAGTAATTTTTATAGTTTATTATTATAGTTAGAAACAGGAATAAAACAAGGAGGGACGAGGCAGACAACAACTGCGAAACCTCACTGAATAATTAAGGTTCTCTGTATTGGCAGATAAATAATACTCAGATGCCTTTTTTTACAAGAGGAATGATTTCTGAGCCACCTCAACCAATTAGTGTCAGAGGATCAACTCTCGGGAGTCAAGGGATTATCTTTACCTTTCACTTTATGACTCCTTAATTCCAGTCCATATCGAAGTCAGGACAATGAAACACCAGACCCAATCACAGTTCGGCCTGTCAGGTATCTATGGATTTCTGAAAGGAGGGTTAGCCCTTTACTGTTCAATGACAATGAACAGGGGAACATTCAAAGCCTCATACGCAGGTTTTCTGCTGTTTAATTTGGTATATAATGGATTACTGTTTATAGCCAAGGGACTGATTGGAAAACATGCCCAACACTAGTCATGTTTTTGATAGAGACACACACTGTAAATGAAAGGATAGTCTTCAGACCAATGCCCACATATATACTCTCCCTCACCCCCTCTCCCTCACCCCCCTCTC
>JACXGJ010014355.1:0-14958 GCA_016801105.1 Esox niger | reverse complement strand
GAGACAAACGCTGTTTGTTGTCAATAGCATACAAATCGTCCCTATTAACATGGACATTCTCCTCTGCAGCATCACCATCCAGCCAGACCATCAGTTCATCCACTGAGTCATTAGAGTATAAGAAATTATGATTTACAACATTTGTATTTAAAGTTTTATCATACGTAAAAAAAGAACACAGAATGAATATATTTAAGAATATAGGCTAGTAATTTCATTTGTTAATTAAGCCCAACAAATGTAAAACATTTTTAATTAATCAGCACTTGATTTATAGGCTACAGCCTATTTGTAGAAATTAGATCTATATAGTTGACTACATTTTTTTAATCCAAATGGTGCCTTCTCTTCCAGACTCCAGTCCCGGTGGCATTTGGTGCCGCCGTTGGTTCGCGAGGAGGCACAGGCGGTGGTGGTTTAATATCTGAATCCAATGAAGAACCGACATCTGACTCGTCAATTTCAGGATCTATTTCTGATCCTCCATCTTACTCCATCTCATCTAAATCTTGCAGCATCCGCAATGCGGTCAGGGTGTCAAATTGTCAGGTTCGGTTTGCCATTGTGAATTAAAATGTCAAAAACCCATGTTACACAAGCACTGTAAAACATGAAAGGTACCACCCACTGGTAATAGTGATCTATTGTACACACTTAGAACTTGTCGTAAAATTGATTGCCTGTGGGATTAGACATTCCCAAAACCTGGCACCCTATTGTGAAACATTAGATATCTGTTTTTTTAACATCAAAGGTCTGTTGAATTTAACATCCCTGGGGCCCTGTTAATAAACATCAAACCCACCATAAATTACAAACGGCACATATCACATTTCATCCCCGGACATGCATACGCAATACAGGTAGTTACAACCCCTAACATACTTCACAAATGAAGTACCACCTCGGAACACACGTCACGCCGGAAGTCCCACCCCGTGCACATGCATCACACCGGAAGTCCCACCCCTGCACATGCATCACACCGGAAGTCCCACCCCTGCACATGCATCACACCGGAAGTCCCACCCCTGCATATGTGCCACCCCAGGAAGTCTCACCTACCAAAATGGAAGTCCCGCCCATTAACCAGAAGTCTAGCATTGTGTCAATTAATCATCCAAAGTGTCACGATATGTCCTATTTTAACTGCTGTCATATAGCCATTTTAGCACCAATGATGTCATCAGGATGCAGGCAAGAGTGAAAGATTTGTGATGAGAAAGATTATCAGGCTGCAGCGGTGTGCTATGAGAGATGACACAGGCTTGTGGAGAGTCCACATGGTGGCGCCCAGTGCTCTGCTTAGGGTGTTAATCACAAATGCACATGGTTTTGACCATTGTGCAAAGGGCGAGATTATGAAAATGGTTACAACGCAAAGTTTTTTGTCACCGTACGTGCAGGCTACAGTGGATGCAGATCTCATCAAGTGTGAGGCAAGTGCAAAAAACAACATAAGGAAGGGAGTAGTTATGCCATTGGGCCACATTTCAACACTAGAAGGGCTGTTCAGACATTTAGTCATGGACTATGTGGATATCAGAGGACCTATCCATGGATAACGCTAGATGCTGGTGGTGATTGACAGGTTCAGTGATGGATAGAAGCAATCCCTTCTAAAGACCAAGGAGCAGGACCATTGATAAAGTTCCTAACAAGGGAGGTAATGCCTATATTTTGCATACTGTCAGAAATCACTTCTGTCAGTGGGTCACTGCATGAAATGACTTATGGGTCAGAACATGCCTGTGCCGTTGCTTCCAGGACCTCATGAAGGGCCTCCTTTGGAACAGTTGGAGTTGGAGTTCAGGGAACATGTCAGACAACTAACCACTATACACAAGCTTGTTTACAAACAGGAATGCCCATGAGTGTCTGAGCCAGAGGCCAACCAACCCAGAGCAGTGATTCCAGGAGACCAGGTCTACACCAGGATCTTCAGGAGGAGGTGGAACAAGCCCAGGCAAGAAGGCCCCTTCAAGGTGATCCAAGCCACACCAACTACAGTACGGGTAGAGGATAGCAACACCTGGCATCACCTCAACCACTGCACCAACGTTCCATGAGGAGCAGGCCAACATGAGGAGGGCGAGGATGCTGGTGTTCCAAGCGGGGCCAAAGATCAGGAGGAATGAGGTATGCACAGCAGCACTGGTAGCAGGGATAATGCCATATCGTTTAATAAACATAGGGGTAAGAACTGCTGTCTTCATTAGTACAGAGGATCTTGACGATAGGAATCAAACTGTCTGGTTAGGAAGATTGACAGCCCTAAGTGAGCAACATAATGCAACCAGTAAGGTAGACAGGATTTACATTGGGTCCTAGCTGAAAAGGGTGGTGCCTGTATTATGTTTGGAGAGCAGTGCTGTACTTTCCTCCCAAATAATCCCGCCCTAGATGGTATATTTACTCAGGCTATATCCGAACTTAAACGATTGAGGTAAGAAGTGAAGGACAATGCAGACAGGGATGCTCACACTTGGGACTGGTTAGAGCTGTCATTAGGGAGATGGAGGGCCATTTTTGCTAAGATAGGAATCGTGATAGGGATAGTTTTTGTTTGATGGCTGTAGTTTCATGCTGTGTAGTTCCTCTTCTCAGATAATCTCTGACTCGGACTGTGACTGCTCAGATGCTCCTACGCGGAACCTCAGATTCAGACTCAGACAAGGATGATGGTCCAGTGGCCACTCCACGTCCTGGATATCCTGGTCAGTATGTAGACAACTACGGAGCTCCTTGCAATGTCCAGTGTGGGCCCTTTCAAATATCCAGGTAAACCGGGCACTGGACATGCTTGCAGGGACATTTTGAAATCATCCTCAGGAATCAATGTGCCGGTAGACTTTAACATTCCACTGATGGACACACGTGGATGGTTCATATGCAGAGATGGGAGATGTTTCTATTCAAATGGACGGTAATTGTGCTCACATGAACAGTGTCGTGGACAGTTACCCTTCTAAGCCACAGCTGGACGTTACTACTCATTATGGGCCAGTAGATACGATCCTTGTGTCTATTAGGAGTATCGTTGTCAGTACTGTAGCAAAGGACATTGGAAGAAGGCCAATGGGTTGACGGTTGGGGATGGTCACTTTCCTTCCCTGGAGCTCTATAACTGTGCTTCGTGCCAAAGGGGGGACTGCAGTCTTTGTGCAGAAAAGGACTGATCGTTGACCGCTGACCAAAATGTCTCTAATAAATATGGTTTTGAGGACCTAGGTGGCTATTTGCCAACTTTGTATGAAATATTGTTTGATAGAAAAGACGGTTTGTAATCCATTCTTGTATTCTCATATATTGCTTGCTTGCTTATGTTTCCAGCCCTTTTGATTAAGTTATTGATTCATTACATGTCATTCTACCTCATACCATTGCAATTGTTATACCTAATACAGTCATTACATTTACCTTATTTGCATGTGTATATCATTTAAATATAATCATTTGGAACAACAGACTTTGCAAAGTGTCAGTAAGATATCGGCATGGCACAAACATACCCTCTGATTCACATACCCTATTGATTGGATTTCATTGTCACTCAGCTAAAAGGGGGGGAGGAGGTTTGCCTTCCAGCCTCTGGGGACGATGGTTGACTCAGGAGATTGTTTTACATAATTGGGTTGATTTCAGCTCTCTTGATGGTACTGAGTTTGCCTCCAAACCTAACGTTTTCAGGTTTCGATTGTGTGGCTTTGGAGAAACCACAAATGGGGAATATGTGATGGATTTTCATAAGAATGCTTTATAATCTCACACTTAATGTATATATCAATATGTAATTCACAATCACAGCTATTAAGTTCATAAACAGTATAATCATCAATGTATGATGTATACATCTTGTCTTGAGAACAATCATGAGAGTATCAGCAGCATACTATCATGCACCACAGCTGAACATCCTCATACAGTATGCCTTGACATTAATGGCCCAATTGTTTATTGCTTATGTGTTGACCTGTGGAGTGACCCGAATATGAACCACCAGTGTTTCATAATTTAGTGGTTTGAACGAAATACACCAAAAAGAGCTGCAGGACGAAAGGTAAAACCAGCCCAAGGGATTATTAAAAAGGGATGTTCAGATTACGTTTTACGTAAGATGTTCCTGTATAAAGCCATGGCCCAGGTCTTAGAACTGTGGGTGTATCTGCAGAAGGGCCTGGGTTTAGTGTCTATCGTTGTTCTATGATTTTCATTAAAGTCTATTGGATTCACAAGTTTCTGAGTTGTAGAAAAGGTGGACTTTCCACGACAACCCTGATACTAATCCAAGTCCTCCTTCTAATCTTTCTTCTCCTATTCCAGTTTCTCCTCTTACCACTCCTATCAGTACTCCTCCTTTGCTCCCACTACTCCTTCAGCTCCTACTACTTCTCTTCCTGCTACTACTCCTCCTTCTACCTCTTTTTATTCTGCTTCAAGCTACTCCTGCTAATCCAGCTTTTCCTCCCCTCCGTCTACTAGCTAGTTTAGGGTTACTAAAAATGGTAAATGCAAATTTCCTGCTTTTCACAGATTTTATAGTTCTAAACCACACTTTCTGCTAAACCAAATTCTGTACATTTACCCAAATCTCCATTGATAAAATGTCTTGTGTTCACATGAAAAGCACTGCCACTCAGACTGCATAACTCAAACCCCTAATCACACTTGACTCCCCATATGGGCAACCACTTGTTGCTTTTCAATGGTCACTCCCCAAGACTAGGATTAAGAACCGCTGGGATGGCTGGCATATATTTATACAGACAACTCTGGGCACTTCCACTGAGAGTCACCATTATAATGTGTAGATTATTAGGAGTGGGCTGCATATTGGATGGAAGGGTGCTCTTTCACTTACATTTCAGACACTAACAAAATGACTATTGGCGTATATGCAGTTGACCTCTTGAGTTTCCTGGCTCCACAGGAATTGTGTGGGCCCCCTCAGTTGTCGAGACCAACTGCTTGCAATACAGTACCTCGTATAGAACAAGATAACGAGAATAGAACTAAAATACATGCATATCATCAGGTAAACACTGGGCTTCCTCACAATGGTATGTTCCAACCTACGGTCCATGAGTCTATTCATAGAGTCTTTGACAGTCACATGGAAAACTCCTGTCAGGAGGAACAGGGTGTCTGGGTCCTATCAGCAATGGGGCATCACATTTCCTACCTAGTGTCCTTAGTACTCTCATACATTGTGTCAAGCTTTATTCAGTTACTTTTCATGCCCAATATCTATCAAAAGCAAACTCTGCCTGATTATTTCTGTCAATGGCCCTGGCCGATATCAGCCCAAAGTTTAGCTGTTGGATCAGTGATTTTGAGGCAGAGGCTTGGAGCAATTGAAATGTTGTGCAACACATAATTGATGAGTACCTTGCTCTAATAAAATTTTACAAAACACAAACTCAATTTTTCTTAGTCAAGTCTATTTATTTGCATAATTAAAATGAAATTATCCATAAGGCATTCATCTTAATATAGTTAACTACACCACCCATTGATAGTAAGTCAACTTTAGTGAAAGAAGTAGCGATCAGCAAAGTATGTGCAAGTAAGATAAGGAAAATAAATGCCTAGTGAATCTAGAAGCAGAACCTGTGTTAAAATACATGACTACTTTTTGGGTGTGTGATCCAACCCATCCTCATCGACCCAGATCTTTCCGTTTTGGGTGAACTTCACATCTTTGCTTTCAGTGATGATGTAAGAACTGGGTTCACCCCCATTAAATTCTACAAGTAGATTTTCCAGCCCGAACATTGGACCTTCCTCAGGGCAGCATTGTGTATCTTCACTTTTCACTTCAAAGCCAGTGACAAAGAGGTCTTGAGGCAAGGGGTTTTTCTTATAGCTGTGTGCCAAAATGAGAATGGAGTTGCCCTTCTTAACTAGAGTCCCATCTATGAGGTCCCCTGTAACCATTTTCCTCACATTGTAGAACAGACGAACAGGGGAGTCTGTAGCATTGGCTACGGAGATGCTCGGGGCAGCAGTTGCAGATTGAGCCTTTGGGGGAGCTTCTGTAAGAAAGGGTGAGAGTCAGTTATTGGAGTGGTGAAATAAATGTGGTATATTCTGGACAGATTGTTTGTATTAACATAGCCTCACAATATTATTTCAATACCAATACGAAATGTATACAAGGCAGGGACATGGCATTTATTTTCCCTTTCAAATGTTTTATTTTCATAATATTTTTTTATTTATATACATGTGCTGTGTGCTGTACATGGTTACATACCGGATTTATTGGTAGGCAGAGACTGATGGCCAATGTTAAAGCCACCAGTGATCGTGTTACCTTCGCCAAATTCAGCTTTTATGTCTGACATGCTGTTGTCAGTATGGTTGTCAGTATGGTTGTCAGTGTGGTTGTCATTGTGGCTGTCAACCTGGTGGACATTGTGGCTGTCAACCTGGTGGACATTGTTGCTGTCAACCTGGTGGACATTGTTGCTGTCAGTGTGGCTGCTGGGGTTGACATGGCTTTCGCCATCACCCATCGCTGCTTTGAAAGACCGGAAAAAGAGAGAATGCAAATTTTGAGTAAGATACTGATGATATGGTAATGTAAGATAAACTGAAGAATGAATAAGTCAGGTTAATACAACAAAATAGTTTTAAAGGAAATGTTTTACATATCCTCTCCAGGAACCATCACCTTATCGTGGTGGAGAGGTTTGTGTGTCCCTATGAACCTGAGGGCTGTGTTGTCTGAGGCCTAGTGCTCCTGGTAGGGTTTCCCATGACAGAGTGGTCTCAGGGGAGAAGCCAGACTCAGAATGGTTCAAACCAACCCTATGATAAAACAAGGAGTGACCCTGCCCAGAGGAAGCCCATCCTTTTCATAAGTCCCTGTGCTGAGCGCCGCTATGTTGGAGTTTACCCAAGTGGATGAGAGTGCCGCTTCCCTATGCCTACGGGTTGTGTGGGGGGGGGGGACTCTGACTGTTGTTTGTGTGTATAACCCGAACAGCGGTTCGGAGTATTCGGCCTTCTTGGAGACCCTGAATGGAGTCCTGTCCGGGGCTCCAGTATGGGACTCCATAATTCTGCTGGGGGACTTCAGCACGCATGTGGGCAATGATGGAGACACCTGGAGAGGCGTGATAGGGAGGAACGGGTGGTTATTTGTTGTTAGAGTTCTGTGCTAGTCATGGATTTTCTATAACGAACACCATGATCGAACATAAGGATGCTCATAAGTGTATGTGGTACCAGAGCACACTAGGCCGAAGGTCGATCATCTATTTTGTGATCATCGGATCTGCATGTTTTGGACACTCGGGTAAAGAGAGGGGCGGAGCTGTCAACCGATCATCTGGTGTTGAGTTGGGTCAGGGGGTGGGGGAAGACTCTGGACAGACCAGGAGAGCCCAAACAGGTAGTGCAGCTGAACTGTGAACGTCTGGAGGAGGCCCCCGTCCAAAAGATCTTCAACTCACACCTCTGGCTGAGCTTTTCTGACATCCCTGTAGAAGTTGGGGCATTGAAACTGAGTGGTCGATGTTCAAAGCTTCCATTGCCGAAGCTGCGTCAGGGAGTTGTTGTCTTACAGTCTTAGGTGCCTCAAGGGGCGGTAACTATCGTACACCTTGGTGGACACCGGTGGTCAGGGAAGTCATTCGACTGAAGGAGGCCTTCTGGGATGTAATCCTGGAGGACTCCGGAGGCAGTTGCAGAGTACCGGCGGACCCGAAGGCAAAACAGCGGGTGTGGGAGGAGATCGGGAAGCCATGGAGAAAGACTTTCAGTCGGCACCAAGGTGTTTTCTGGATAACCGTCCGCCACCTCCAGAGGGGGAAATGGGGAACCATCCAAGCTGTGTACAGTAAGGATGGAACACTGTTGACCTCAACTGAGCAGGTAATTGGGCGATGGAAGGAACACTTTGAGGAACACCTAAATCCCACTAACTCGCCCTCTTTAATAGAGGCAGAGCTGGAGGCTGATGGAGAAACATTGTCAATCTCCTTGGCAGATGTCTCTGAGGTGGTTAAACAGCTCCACAGTGGCAAAGCTCCGGGGATTGACGAGATCTGTCCAGAAATGTTGAAAGATTTGGATGTGGAGGGGATGTCTTGGATGAGACGCCTCTTCAACATTGCATGGGAGTCGGGGGCAGTGCCTAAACAGTGATGGCCGGAGAATCGGAGCAGCGGGGGCGGTATTGCATTCGCTTTACCGCACCGTTGTGATGAAAAGAGAGCTGAGCCGGAAGGCAAAGCTCTCAATATACCGATCAATTTTCACCTATGGTCATGAAGGCTGGGTCATGACCGAAAGAACAAGATCGTGGGTACAAGCGGCTGAAATGAGTTTTCTCAGAAGGGTGGCTGGCGTCTCCCTTAGAGATAGGGTGAGAAGCTCAGTCCACCTCAGAGTAGAGCCGCTGATCCTTTGCGTCGAAAGGAGCCAGTTGAAGTGGTTCGGGCATCTGGTAAGGATAAGGGAGGTGTTACAGGCACATCCAGCTCGAGGAGACCTTGGGGTAAGCCCAGGGTTAGGGGGAGAGATTATATTTCAGTCAGAGCTGGCAAATGTAGCTTGGGTAAGGGAAGTTTGGTGTCCCCTGCTTGAGCTGCCGCCCACGCAACCCGACAATGGAAAAGCGGTTGTACACAATTTGCACACTTTAGTTAATAACATTCCAACATTAATACAGTAGTATTACATGGGTAACAATGGTTTATTTTGACAAACTATCCATCAATGTTCTGTGCCCATTACTAAAAATATTTCTTTCATTATATTAAAACATTGAAAGACATTTTGAATTAAAATGTTTATTTGATTCATGTATGTATTCTTCTTTATCCTTTCACAAATAATTAGTTCTAAAACATATCTTGCATTGGTCCCCAAGCCAGCTGGCCGTTTGTTCTGTTAGTCCTAATATTTTTCTAAATGACAAGCCCTTATTTTGATCTATTTGAGTTATTGATTGAAATAGTTTAATACCCATAAAACCTAGCAACAAGAGTCTCTTTGCGCTATTCCACTCTAAATATACAAATAAATAAATAAATACAAATTTCTGAATCAAACCGTAATGTATGTGGCTATCCCCCTCGTTAATTTGAATGGAAGAAGCACACAATTTTTGTTAGGTTACTATTTAGGAAGTTTTTCTGTATCTACATATATATATATATGAAGAACTTTATTTTAAGCTTGTGTAATTTAACAAGAAGTGATATCTTATTTACAGACTTGACACATGATCCAAACTAAGCTAAATGGTTAATTGTTATTGAATTGTTCATTTCTTCTAAAACAATAAGAAGGATTTAACTATTTAACTAAGTGGAAAATAGATTGCATAATTTAAATTACTAGTATCTCAAAGTTGCTGAGTGCATTGTCCCCTGCCACTCTCAAGTCACACTCTAGAGTATTATCAATGACACCAGACTAAAGAGGGCGCGTGAGCATGTGTGTAGTGTAGTCCATGAAGATGCCCTTGAGGTAGGCTGGCTATAAAATAAACTACCCATTTGGGACAACTGATGCACCTGAATATACCTAGACTACTGAGTCTCAAATGTCAGATGCTGATTTTGAAGCCGTCTATACAAACATGAGTTTACTGTTCATAATAAGAACAGATTTTCTGTACCACCAGGGGCTCTGTCATTCTGTTAATCATTAAGTCCACAACATTTTATAACTGTATCAAATGTTGGTTGTTTGTTCTTAGCCAGCTGGTTGTTTGTTCTAGGACAACGATTTTCAGATTGCACAAATTAACCATTTATATCTTGGTGAATAAATCTCTTTCGCCCACTAACAGAACATTAGCATTTATGAGCGGATTACCACTTTAAGTATGGTGATTAAGTTATCTTGATGCCAGTAGTGACATTTAAACCTAAAGTTGATTTCAAATAATGTATTACATGTGTCTGTGTGTTCTTACCCAGAACAGTGGAGGGCTTGATATTTGTAATGATCAGGTATTTTAGTGTGGAGTTGAGAAATGGCTTACATTTTATAGGCAGGCTGACATGAGGTGGGGACTGGACAAAAAAAATCCACAAAACACCCATCCACAGATTGTTCCACAGAACACCCACCCAACAATTCCACAGAACACCCACCCACAGATAAAATGAAGTGTTACTGATTTTTCATATATTTGTATTGTCTCAAGAATATGCCTGGTATGCCAGGTGTGTTTTTCATTCCTTCATCTTGTAATTCCAAACCATGTTTGGCCTATAGCCAGAGAGGGGTTGATGATTGATGAAAATAATTCTCAAGAACTGTACAGAAGACTTTTGTTCCAGAGTATGCATTGTACATTGGTGTATGTAGGCGTCTTGTAACTACATGACTGTGATGAAGTTTTGTGAATTCTTTTCATTATTATTTTGATCTCAAGATAAAAAAAAAATCCACAGTATTGAAAGAGATAGGGCATGTGTAGTAGTGAATATGGATCAAAGGGAAAATGGGCAGTTGAACCTGTTTTCACACGTTATAGCCAACCGTCTTTTCCATGAAAATGAATAATTTTACATTGCCAGTTTGTGTAAAACAGTGTTTATTAGGCTGTTACATTCAATCGTTTTTCCAGTGTGCAAAATGTATTTTATTAGGAAATTATAAATAAACTTCCTCGCAATTTAGAAAATTCCATATACCATTCAGTGGTTGTTTTTTTTCACTTAAACAAAAATGTAGTGAATTGTGGTGAAATGTAGAGGCCAAGTCTTGGGCTAGATGCTGTATGTATGTGAATCTTACACACTCCCTTTAATATTACATTCAAAATAGCAAAACAAGATATTTTATGCCTGCCTTGATTGAAAAGGATGAAGAACAGGAAGTAGTAAAACTTTTCCATTTGACATTAGAAGATTATGTGTTTCATTGACCATCAAAAATTCAGCACTTTAGTATGGGGTTTGTTTATGCATCCAAAACAATTTCTGGTAAATACATTTTGTGAAACACTAGCATTTCACTTTCACTGCAGATATATACCAATCAGCCATAACAATCGGATAACCTGCCTAATATTGTGTAGTTCCCCCTTTTGCCGCCAAAGCAGCCCTGACCCGTCCAGGCATGGACTCCACTAAAGTGTGCTGTGGTCTCTGGCACCAAGACGTTAGCAGCAGATCCATTAAGTCCTGTAAGTTGCGAGGTGGGGCCTCCATGGAACTGACCTGTTTGTGCAGCACATCCCACAGATGCTCAATTGGATTGAGATCTGGGAAATTTGGAGGCCAAGTCAACACCTTGACCTCGTTGTTGTATTCCTCAAACCATTCCTGAACCATTTTTGCTTTGTGGCAGGGCGCATTACCCTGCTGAAAGAGGCCCATGCCATCAGAGAATACCTCTGCCATGAAAGGGTGCACATGGTCTGAGCAACATACATGCACCCGGCCATCCACATGCTGTAAGAAAATGTGATTAATCAGACTAGGCCCCCTTCTTCCATTGCTCCGTGGTTCAGTTCTGATGTTCACGTGCCCATTGTAGGGGCTTTTGGCAGTGGACAAGGGTCAGCATGGGCACGCTGACTGGTCTGCATCTACATAGCCTGATCCAAACATTGATTCATGTGTGTTCTGATACCTTTCTATCTGTTCCAGCATTAACTTTTTCTGCAATTTGAGCAACAGTAACTCGTCTGTTGGATCAGAAACACACGGGCCATCCTCCAGGTGTGCATCAATGACCCTTGGCTGCCCATGACCCTGTCGCCGGATCACCGCTTTTCCTTCCTTGGACCACTCAAAGTAACTCAGATCCTTATGCTTACCCATTTTTCATGTGTAATGTAGTAGCTGTCAAGATAGATCGGTAATTTTTAAAAACAAATATGTCAGTTTACCAGATACTATTTGAATGATAACTCCTACTATTTGGATAGTAAAGTCTTGTGCAATTACATCCCTGGTTCTCATCGATGGCACTGAGGTGGAGTGTGTGCCAATCTTAAAATTCATTAGTGTCCACATCTCTGAGGACCTCACCTGGACCCTCAATACCTCAACCCTGGTCAAAAAGTCCCAGCAGCGCCTGTACTTTTTGAGGAGACTGAAGAAGGCCTGCCTGTTTTCCAAGATCCTTGTGAACTTCTACTGCTGCACAATTGAAAGCATTCTGACTAACTGTGCCACAGTGTGATTTAGCAGTTGCTTGGTGGCTGACCGATAGTCCCTGTAACCGGTGGTGAAAACCGCACAGCCATCCATCGTAGACCTCCAGCAGAAGTAGTGTCTGCACAGGGCATCATCAGGGACCCTTCACATCTATGCCATGAACTGTTTGCCCTCCTACCATCAGGCAGGCAGTACAGGTCTCCATGTTCCCGCATCAGCAGGCTCAGGACCATGTTCTTTCTAACTACTATAAACCTGCCGAACTCTGTGATGCAACACCAACCAAACCCACCCGCCACTTAATACTGCCTCTCTGGGATTTCTTGCACTACCCCCTTCTGCCCAAATGTGTAAAACAGCCTCATGGGACCAGGATACAGCAGCCACACTAGGTAACAACTGCCCAGGAAAAGAGACAAATACCTAAATTAACTCGTACACATTAATCAATGGAACTGTGTTCTACTGTAATCTTTCTACTCCTAAAGGTGCTAGAAAACAGGAGCGTCAGGTGATACTCCCAGGCCATTAGGTGGTAGTCTGTTCCAATCTCTAACTGTGCTTTATGGTAGAAAGAGGTACACATGTGACCTATCCTGGCTGACCCAATAGCAGAGCTGGGGCACTCGAACAATGGGCATGCTACTGCCCATGTACGGTGTGATGAAATCCTTGATTTGGTCATAAACATGCACACCATCAGCCTGCTGTACTCCTCTTGTACCTCCTTGAAACAAAGGAGCAGATACTGGTCCTACTGCTATGTTGTTGGCCTCTACGGCCCTGTCCAGCTCTTCTAATGTAATGGCTTCGTATCTCCTCTATGCTCTTGAGACTTTACTGGGAGACACAGCAAACCACCTTGTTAAGGCACATACGAATGTGCCATTCTGGAGGAGCTGGACTTCCTGTGCAACCTGAATGGTCTGCAGGTTTCGCCTCCTACTACTATTAGTGACAAGGATACTAGCAAAACGCAAAACTAGAGAAGAATCATTCAGAAAGGTTAAGGAGAGAGTAATATCAGTGGCCACCACCTGCAAAACCAATTCCTTTTGGGGGTTGTCTTGCTGTTGCCAGTCCAGTGCATCTGTTGTCACTTTCATTTGTACCAAAACAGGTGACATTGTTTCTCAATCGCTTAAGGTCCTTAACTGGACAGATCCTTGAAGTTTTATTGACATAGTGTGGTCCTTTATATTTTTTGAGCAGTGTAGTTGCAAACTTGGGGAGACAAAAACAAATACATATTTCAAGTGTGTTTGCATGGTTTCCCACTTAACTGTACATACCTCTTTAATGGCAGTAAGGGCAATAGTAGTTTTGACCAACTTTTGCCTCCTGCAGCATTTATGCTCCTCTTATTCTTGAAGTCTTTCCAAAGTTTCTTGTAACTGTGTAATTCATCCGCAGGATTTCTTACTACAACACAACAAAAGATATGTGTGAGGACATATTATTCATTGGTTAAACATTTACTGTGCATTTTCGACCTCACCTATTGCACATATTTCATCTTTAGTCCTGCAGTGTCCATGGCAAAACATAAATACTGCTTACTCAACTAATACATGGCTTAGCAGTTCAAATGTCTGAATCTTAATCAGTATTCAAACAGAAATGGGGTGTGCCTTTGTAAAATACAAATTAGCCTGCCTTGAAGGGGTATTTAGAGGAATCAATTTTGTTATGTATTCAACAAAGTGGTAGGTGTAAGTTATATGTGTATCTCGGTGGGAACAGACACTGTTTCAAATTACAGACCTCTTTTCTTGTAACTACAGTGTAACTATTCGGAAACAAGACACCACTTCCAATTCAAGCCTTATTTCCTTGTAACTTCATTATAATTGATTGGGAACAAATACAGCTTCAAATTACAGGCCTGTTTCCTTGTGACTACACTGTAACAACGTGTGAACAGACACCGCTTCAAATTACAGCCCTCTTTCCTTGTAACTACACCGTAACTATGTGGGAACAGACACCCATTCTTACCACTTACATTCTTCTTACTACGTAGTTACGTAGGAACTTTCCTGTAAGTAACTGGCTGTTATTTGAAGGGCTACTGAACATTTTGGCAGCGCAGTCTCAATTGAAAGACTGGGGAGTCAATAAAGATTCAATTGGCAATGAATGGAAGTCTGAAGAATGAAGAGGAGTCAAAATTTATGAATGGAGAGTCAAAAAACGAATGGATGGGAGTCAGTGGGGAAAGAATGCAAGTTAATGGGAAATGAATGACAGAATTTAGAATACATGGGTGCCATGGTGGTCCTTCCATATATTTATACAATTCCATTAGAAATTCAATGAATTACAGTGGTCTGCAAAAGTTTGGGCAACCTTGTTAATTTCCATGATTTTCCTTCATAAATCGTTGGTTCTTAGGATAAAAAAAATCAGTTAAATATATCATATAGGAGACAAACACAAATATTTGAGAAGTGAAACGAAGTTTATACCATTTACAGGAAGTGTGCAATAATTGTTCGAACAAAATTAGGCATGTGCATAAATTTGGGCACTACAATCAAAAAAAATTACTCTATATTTAGTAGATCCCCCTTTTGCAGAAATAACAGCTTCTAAACGCTTCCTATAGCTTCCTATGAGAGTCTTGATTCTGGTTGGAGGTATTTTGGACCATTCCTCTCTACAAAACACCTCTAATTCATTCAGGTTTGATGGTTTCCGAGCATGGACGGCTCTCTTTAAGTCACACCACAGATTTTCAATAATATTCAGGTCTGGGGACTGAGATGGCCATTTCAGAACGTTGTACTTGTTCCTCTGCATGAATGCCTTAGTAGATTTTGAG